>JANHFL010009302.1:0-11108 GCA_032468155.1 Oxyrhabdium leporinum | reverse complement strand
AGCTGTAAACCGCCCCGAGTCTTCGGAATGGGGCGGTATATAAATGTAAAAAATAAATAAATAAATAAATAAAAAGGTTGCTGAAAAAGTGTGAGGCGATTGGGATAGCAGGGAACAAAGGGTAGAGTGCCTGAAGGTTCATAAATTGGAAAGGAGAATAAAGGTCAGTTTTCAATTCTGGCCACAGTAAATAGGCTTTTACTGTATAATCATCCTGTCATACATAGAGTTTTATATATGGTACAGACATTACTATTTTCGATTTGTACATCTTTCCAGAAAAGAAATGAGATTAGAGATACGTAATAGCTTCAACTTATTCCATTTGGAAGCATACAAAATCTTAAAAATTATAGTGAACTGCATGCAGTACTACCAAGTCTGATCTTCGGTTCATTGGCCTTAATAAAGTTTATATCAAATGCAGGCAAACATTTTGGTTACATAATGTGCAATATCTTTGCCCCTCTTTTCTTTGCAAACAGGGTTAGGAATTTTTTAAAGTCAAAATGTAAAAATGCCTCTTATCTCCTCCAAACGAAGGAAAATGCATTCTGTTGTTGGAACGATAAAAGCCCCTTTGACACACCCACCCCTTAGTGAGGTCACCATCACCATCAACCACCTGCAATCTCAAATAAAGATATAGATAAATTGCTTAAGCTTTTTCTGCTGGCATCTGACACCTGGGCTGCAATTGATTAAATGACTTTCTCCAGGAAATCAGCTGGCATTGACAAGCAAACATAAAATGGAGCCCTTTCAAGATAAGAGGAAATCACAATACTTCACTTTGAGTCCAGACCCCTAATAAAATTCCACATCAAGGAAGAGATTTACCACACACACCACAAAACAAGGACTGGATCCTCCTCTCCTGGACTTCACATGGATTTTACATGTGCCCTCAAATTACATATCTAAGATACTTCACATCAAAGTCCAATACTATTCAATTAAAGCCTTTTTCTTACTATCATTTCTACCATCCTTAGCTTCGTAACCTTGTAGCCTACCTTGGACAGTTGATTTTTTTGGCTGTTTTGGCTACCGAATAACATTTATTTCCTCTTCAACTAGGCATCATCTGCCCATTTACTGAGCCACAGAAAGACCAGAATTTTCTTCTAACACTGTGTCTTGAGGGATTTTTAAAGGCATTCTGCTGATGCACACACAAACACACATACAGAAACACACACAATCCAAAATGCCAAAAAGGTGAAAGATGGTCCTGCTCACTCTAATGCGGATACAGCAATGCACAGTTTATTATAGTTCTTTATCAATGGGATATTTTTAAGGAACATAATTAACACAGACCATCAATGGAGAAAGCCTTAATCAAAATATGGTTCAGTATTTGACCAGTGGGATCAGTAAATTTCCTTCAGACTAGCAGAGCTGATAAATTAAGTAATTATTGTAATAATAATGTCAATATTTTGAGTTCTCTTATCCTCCTTTTCATTGAGTTATTGATTTCAATGAGAATAAAGAAAATCAGGGTGCTTCAATTAGCATTCTGCCTCAAGACCTCTTTAAATGTTAATAGGGCTGGCTCCAGTTGGGCATTCTTTGGATATGTTCCTGGCTTTCCCAATCAGCTTATCACAAAGATCCTAATTTTTTATTAATTCAAAATCTGGGAATTCTGGGCAATGCAGATATTGATTTCTATGGCTTGTGAGAGCTTTCCAAGATTTCCACCATAAGTCTTTTCCAGCTCTTTTGAAGATTTTGGAGATGGAACCCAGTATTGTTTATAAGCATGTGTCACTGAGCTACAATTCTTCAATTTTCATGAAGCTTCACTTTCTACAGGCATCTGGTAAATCAGGGATGGAGACTGAATCTGGATTAAATGAGTCTTTGTCTCATCAAGATAGACAATTCTTTCATTTGCATGAAAATAAGATCATAGCTGATACGATCTAATATAAGAACATTTTTCTAACCGAAAATACAGTTCCAGGTTGACCTGCTTTGGTTACTTAAATAAATCAGGTCTAAATGAATCCTTTTAATATTTTACCCATTAGGAACGGATTAATTTAAGATTTTCTTTCAAGCTCTTGATTTTTTAAAAAAACATGGGTGACAAGGCCACTGTCCACATATTGAACTGAAAAAATACATGTTAAAAGGTGAACTAGAATCTGTCAGTCCTGACTTTTCCAGCAAACTTTCAAAGGGAAATTCTGCTTGCTTGTGCTTGAATGCCAATACAATCTTGCATGATCCAGGATCTGGTCAGAACATTATTTTGCTGTCAGCAGGGTGCATTCAATTTCTCTTTCAATAGAAATTTCCTTAACTTCCTGCTCGATAGAGAAGCTTGGGAACTAACTGAATAAAATCAGGAAGCATAACGCCATCTCTTTGATACTCTTTGACACAAATTTAATTCTACTTCAGGTGGAATATATGAACAGAATTATAATGTTTTTAAAGACTTTTCCATTGCTTTCCAAATCTTTTCAAGTGCTTCATAATTTTTATGTTATTCTAGAGAATGAAAATTGCAGAAACATAAGGAACTATTGGCTCATTTGTGACTAGTTTGCCACCTAACTTGAGGCGAGCAGGTTGTAATGACTTGTTGCTTCCAAACAGCATAGCTTGGAGGAAGAAAAAAATATATTGACAGAAGTAGTATGAAATTGGGTGAGATCTAGACCTAACTTTGGTGTGTATTGTCTCCTCATAACTATATTCCACATTTAATGATTACTGAGTGTGCTTAATTCTCATTTCTGCTTGTTTCTTTCCTCTCTGTTCCCCTCCCCTCCCCTGTCTGCCCTGCCCTCTCTCCGTTTTTCTATCTTCCTAAATTTATTGTAAAATCTTATTTCTAATTTTGTAAACATCAAAATTCTGCAAGCTTTCCTGGGGACAATAGCAAGCCATGATTTCTTAAATAAGAAGTGGCCATTAGTAACAAACAACCATAATAAAAATGCCATCTCACTTGGCTCTCATGTTTCAGTTCAATTCAATCATCAAAAGCAGTAGCCATTATTTTACAAACTCATCTCTAGTTTCTTGTTTCCAATCGTTAAATATCTTACCTCATACATTCCACACTTAAAATTCACTGTTGTCCCAGAGGTACCTTTGGGAGACTATTCCAATTCCTTAATCAATTCCTTACTTATATGTTCTCTTCAGGCTGGTTCTCATTCAACTTGCAGAAATCTGTCATTGGAAATTCTTATCTTTATCAAGGCATTCCAACTGCACTTCATCAGTTACTTAGTCCTTAGATCTGTAGTGGGTTGAAAGGCCTTTGCAGATCCTATGGCTCCCAAGATAGAAAAAAATGCCTACAGAAGTATATACGAAGTGGTTCGAAATATCTCTTGAGCGTTCCTATTTGTTCCTATTCCTATATGTTTAATATGTGAATCAAGGTACTTATCTCTCACCCCCTTATATAAACAGCAATCAAATAATATATGAGTCAGATCTTCTACCTCTTCAACTCCACAGATACATGTATGTTCATTGTATGGGATATAATGGAATCTCCCAAATCTAGCCATTGTATCAAGCTGTTCGAATCTTGCTCAGGAAAATGTCTCCCTGAGATGTTTTGGCAATTGTGATTTTAAATAGTTGTCCATTTGGAAGGTGCGTTTATATTTGGTCAGCCATTTCAGGCTACCAGCCTTACTAAGTGTGTCTATGTCGTTTTGAGCTTCTATATCCATTATTCTTTGGACAACTTTTTTTTGTTGTTGTTCTGCTGTTACACAGGGGGCATGGAGACCATAGCTCTTTATATAATTTGTCAATATAGTAATCCAAAGGGTTTGTGATTGCAATTTTATCTGCTCCTGTAGACATAACTTAGGGAGTCTATCTGTCTCCATGTCATTAATTTTGAGCCAATAGTTGTAAGCTCTAATTTTAGACAGTGTGTGAATTGTGTAGATTCCCAGTTCCGCTCTGACTGCTGCAGCAGATGTCTTAGGGTTCAGACCCCAAATACATCTTGGGTGCTGAATGTGCTTGCTCTAAAGCTGTAATAGAGTGTAAACCCCAAACTCATAGGGATTACCTTAGCTTTATATACTTTATATACTTTGATTAGTGATACTAGGGAGCCTGTGATTCTTTAATTTGAGTAATAGATTCAAGTGAGCTTTTGCTCTAAGTATGCTCCATTGGTGGTTACAAGCCCAAGATCCAGTCTTGGAAACAATTATGCCCATGTATATGAAGGTGCTAACCTGTTCAATTGGTTCCCCATCTAGTTGTCATCTATGTCTCTGATTATGTCTACCAAACACCATAATTTTTTATTTTGATTTTCTAATAATTAGAGAGTTATCCTGACAGTAGTAGCTAAATCTCTTTAGTAGCCTATGCAATCCTACTTGTGAGTATGATAATAGGATTATATCATCAGCATAGAGCAAGGTGTTACAATTTCTACAATTACTGTAGTTAAATCCAAGTCTCCTTTAAAATTGTTCCTAATATTATTCTAGTCCCCCCACCCCACCAACTCCTACTATAGCTGGAACTCCCTCCTCCACAGAGAAGCAATTGTCCTTTTACCAATCCAGTAAGAGGCTAGGTTTGTTTGGAGGGGGACAATAAAAGAAAAGGAGTCTTACTTGCAGTGTCCCTTAACTGGAAAAAGCCTTTTTTCTTGGGTTGTTTTGGCCTTGTCGCAGCCATGTTGTCTCTGAAAGGTTTGCCTGTTACAATTTGTTGCCTGACTATCACAGGTCTATTAAAAAATACTTATACTGAAAAAGTAAAAAGTCCAAACAATCTTATCAGTCCTGGTTCATTGATAAAACCACAGAAGGAAAACATTTCTGCTATTGCTGCTCCATGTTAATCTCTAAAAACAGCATATAAAAAATTAAAGTTTAAAAATGAAGCAAGAGTGATTAAACCCTGTTAAAATTCATTTAAAAATTGAAGGATTCTAGAACAGAGTTGAGGTTCTATGCACCAGCACCAGCTCAAGCTTGTCTCTCTAGCTTAGCTTCTTAGATTGTGTCTTTGCTACTTTATTTATAGCATATATTACATATCATACGTGCAAAGAATCAGGAAAATAGGAAACCCGAAGAAGGCAAATAAGTAAATCATTTACCATTTCCTTGTTCTCACAGGATCTAAACAAAGCCAAAACTCACATGCCTCAACAGAAATGAGAGGACAGAGTCTAACAAGTAAATTAATTATAAATACCACAAGATATGGGTTAGTCAAGGAAAGTGTGCCTTACCATTAACTCTCCCACAAAAAAATACTTTAAAAGGCCTAAAAATAATTGAAATATTAAAACATTAAAACAACATAGATTAAGATTTTAAAAACTAAACTGAACTAAACTGAAACCAGAACCTACATTCCCCTAAACTCTCACAGAGGAGCAGTATTTCCTCCTCCATTGGAGACTATTGAAGTTGATACAAGTTACCTAGTTACATATAGCTACATATACAGTAGTTATACATTGAATAGTTTAAATGGTGACTATATTACATAATGCATTCTATTCAGCATCCATACTGAATCAAACTGGCTTTTCATTACAAAATGGTTACTCCTAAAATATAGTTTTCCTATCTCAGAGCCAAATCAGATGACATATAACATTTGTAATACTATTTCCAGTTTTATGTACTTGTATGTGAACGTTTCTCTCTTGGTAAAAGAATATGCTAACATGCTAGCAAAATAATGCATATATATTATGCACTATTATATCCTCGAATAAACAGAAGATATTTAGTGGTGGACAGTTTCTGCTTTTTAGGAACAACCACAGGAAGAAGCAAGGAACAAGTAGTCAAAAATACTCCATGGATTATCACTTGGTAAAGTAGTGAAGAAGGCCTTGGAAAATATATTCAAATGATCTAATGCAGGGGTGTCAAACTCAAGGCTCGGGGGCTAGATCTGGCCCACGGGGTGCTTAGATCTGGCCCTTGGGGCTGCCCTAGAAACAATGAAGGACTGGCCCACAGTGCCTCTGCCAGCAAAAACGGGCCATAGGTGGCCCTCCCGAGGTCTGTTTTCACTGGCAGAGAGTTGCAGGAGGCAGTCGCAGGCGAAAACAGACTTTGGGAACCAGTTTTTGCAGGCAGAGCACTTGGGCCATCACAGGCCCCCCTGACATGAGTGATGTTGAGTTGGCCATGCCCACTCTGGCCACGCCCACCTCAACCGCCCAAGGTCAAACACAATCCTGATGCAGTCCTCAATGAAATCGAGTTTGACACCCCTGATCTCATGTGTTTGCAACTACAAAGATCATAACAGGGCAGGCAATAATATTCCTTAATTATACTACCTTTCTAAAATAACTAAGCAACCAAAGAAATTATATGGCATCCCCAAATTTGTTTAATGATTAAAATCCTTGCCCAAACTTTATGTGGGGATTAGGTGGGACTTTTTATGTAGAAAAATTCTCTTGAGTCTACACAGAGAAAATGTCTAAGATCCATACTGCCATCTATATCCCAACAGTAAAGAGTAAGGAAGATGACCTTGATAGAGATATGAAAGATCTGTTGCAAGGGCAACAAAATGTGAACATATTTTGAGTACAATACAATCAGATTTGCAAGATTGTTGTCAGTCCCATTGGGTATACCATCAAGAAATCAATTTCCCAGGAAGGCTAAAACTACTTTTGCTGAGATTGGCTATGACAGAACTTGGCAAATCTGATTTTCTGTATCTCCTCCTCCTGGTCTTTGCCGAAGCCATTTCAAATATTATCTGGATTTAAAATATTTTTCACCTCTTTTCAGCCAGCCAGCCCCTCCTCCACACACACACACACACTGTCAAGGTCATCTTCTTTACTTTCTAAACTGACACAGTAGGTAGACCTGAGAATAGGAGTGCCCAAAATAGAAGTAAGTAACATTCTTCTTTAATGGCCTGGTTCTATTAATTTGGAAGGGCAACCACTTCTCATCATGGATACAAACAGTAAATCAAAGACTGAGGTGCTCTGTGCTCACTACAGATTCACTATCATCTGGTGTGACCAGGCAAAAAGACAGTCCTTAAAAGGTTGAATGATACTGAATACCAAACCAAAGTTAGCACCCCTTCCTGGCACTGTCCTCCCTGAGAGTGAGAGGCACATGGCAATCTGCACACTGTTTACACAGGTTAAACTTCCCTGAGTTAAGAAAGGTGTTTTTTTAAAGCTAGGCACAGTATATTTCTATTGACTTTATTACAGGGCAGATTCAGCAAACACTAACAGAACACCTTTGTTCTTACGACGCCTAGGAAATAGAAACCATCCAACATGTACTGTTTATTGCAGTTTTTAAGGGGATCTGTATAAGGATTACATACTGCTCCTGGTTCAGTACAATGCATCCTAAGACAAAAGTATATTACGCTAATCCTCTTCTTTCAGCCTCAAGCTATGCTACGATCGGTACAAAAACAAATTTTGTGTGGCCACAGTGAAAGCATGGCAACAACTAGTGCAACTGGTGTGGTAGTCAAAACTCATTGCACAAATTTTATTTTATTAATTTTACCAAGGGAGAATAGTATCTTTGATTAAAATAATACATTTGCTTTGCTTTGGAGGTAAGCCAATTTTTTAAATAGTCGATTAAACTACTTAAATTTGCCTTTTTTAGTGACTAGATCAGATGGCCGTTCTATCCTGGCTATGCATATTTTGTACTGCTTTAATTGCTGACTTCTATTCCTCCTCAATAACAAGGCTAAGAAATGATGCTGTCCTTAGGGTTTAATGGGGTCAAGTTAAGAAAGAGGATTGGTGGATTATCCTGCTTTTTTTTCCTTCCAAGTATCATTTTCGGACAGAAAAACTAACCATCTCCTTAAAGTGTGATAGTGCTAGGCTGAGCAAATATAGGCAAGTTCTTTGAATGGTGGAGTTTGGTTAACAATCAAGTTGCACATACTGGTCATAAAAAAGGAGGTGCATTTTAATTATGGTCATGAGACAGTTTGTTATATGTAATTGTGTACATGCAGGATGGTAGCCACAGAGCATAAAACATAGAGTCATAGGGCTGGAAGGGACTTCAGAGGTCTTCTAGTCCCTACCCCTGTGCAAGGCAGGAGACCTTATACCTTATACCACCCTGGTCGAATGGTTGTCCAGTATAGTTTTGAAAATCACCAGGGAGGGAGCACCCACTAACTCCAGGAGGCAAGCTATTCCACTGATTACTTCTTCTCACTATCAGAAAATTTCACCTTCCTTCTAGGTTGGATCTCTCATTAAGAAGCTTCCATCTGTTACTTCTTGTCCTGCTCTCTGATGCTTTGGAGAATAACTTAACCCCCTCTTCTCTGTGACAATGCCTCAAGTACTGGAAGACAGTTATCGTGTCCTCCTAATCCTTCTCTTTGATAGGGAGACATATTTAGCTTCCTCAACTGTTCATCAGACAATTTAGCCTCCAAAATTTCTGTCAAAGGAGTTAGTTTACCAAGAGAGTTAGTTGAACCCAAATCTCCCCTGTGCATTGGAAGAACATATGGGAAGCGCTAAAATGTGTTTTTCTGTTTCTAAATCTTATATTTTAATGCACAAATCAAAATAAAGTACAGAATAATATAACATCCCTACACTCAGTCTCCCTAAAGGAATACATTAAGCAGTATAAGTTTTCAAAGAACTGCATACTGATAATCATCAAAGAGAAGCTGCAGCATTCCAAAAATGCATTCTGGGTACTACATAACTTATCACTGGCATAGCTCAGACCATGAATGATAAATTATCATTGCAATATGTGATAGTCATGTATTTATTTAACTACAGTATGGCTCAATCTGAATTACTGCAGAGCATTCAGAAATACTGTAAGAACACTGGCTGCTTCATGGTGTCAAACTTCACGAGTACTGTAATCAAACTGTAATACCCAAAATTGATTTGTTGACACTTTCATACTAAGCCCATGGAGATTTATGATAATTAATTATGCAAATAAAATTGTTGGGAACTATTTACAAAGTGGTGGAAGTTGATGTAAATCCCTACAATCAAACTAACAAATAAACTTGCATAATGTTTAACTTGGTACCTACTTCTTGTGACTTGATGCCTGAAGCTAATTTTTTTCTTTAACTTGAGTTTGTATTAGATTTTATTATTGTAATCAAAAGGCTGGCAATAACAGAATCTCACTGTGGACCATTTCTGAAATATGTTGGCTCAAGGGAAAATCTTCCACTGTGTCCATTGCCGTGGCTTTTCCTTGTTTGGCAACAAACACACATAGCCTGGCATGCTTTGATTGATCCTGCCTGCTGCAGCTGACCCAGGCAGACCACAGGGAGTGATGGCTGAATCAGCTGCTGACGGAACATCAAAATGGTTTGATACACTGCAAGTGATACATTTTCTTTATAAACAAAAGCCTCAGACCAACACAGAGTCTGTTCATATTATATAAGACCAGCATTTTGCTTCCTCTTCCTGTTTACTGGTAGAATAGAAAACAGAATAAAGAATCATTCTTAGCTGATTGCTTTAATTCCCTTCATGTGAAGACTTTAATAGATTGGTCTACTAAAGATCTTTCTGCTGCAATATTCTATGAGCCTTTCTTCATTAGTTATTTACACCACCACTGGAATGGCTAGGCAAGCACAATTTTATTCCAAGCTGATCTATCCTCCTTATGCCATGCGTTATATAGAATCTTCTCCAACTGCAAAACATAGAAGAAATCCAGGACAAAGCATCTTTACACAGATAAATCTATCACCACAACAGGAGATGGTTCCTGCTTATGATCCCTGCTATGAAAGACTGCATCATGGAGTGGCTAACAGAAGCATTCAGGAAGTTCACAAGAAGGTTATGGCTCTTTTCCACTGTTGATCCTTATCAAATGGCATTTAAGGAATGCCACTTTTGATTCCAGAGATAAAATTCAACTATGAAGACTATAAGCCATTGATAGCTTTATTCTCCATGAATTTAACTGGTCTGCTTTGAAAGCTGTCTTTGTTGGTACAATGAGCAGTTCAGAGGGGTAGTGGGGAACAAATGTTAACATGCTTGGCACCATAATCAATACGTGTCACTACATAATGTGCCATTTGCAAAATGACATCATTTATTTTCATTCATATATCAAATTCAGAAACCGCCATCTCATTCATGCATGCACTATCGTTTTGACATAATTTTGGCTGTGAATTCCATGATTTAATTATCTGGTGGATAAAAAACTGTTTAGGATTATGCAAGATATTTGAAAGAAATGATGTGAGCAGAGCATTCTCTTTGAATGATTAAAGCACTCACATCCTTTAGAAAAGTCTATGTTTTCCAGTTGTTTCCACAAGTGTTTGTGTGCATAGCCTCTGCTTGCATAGCCTCTGCTAGCCGTGTCTATCCCTGTAGCTAATATATTTGTACAAAACACAAAAAAGCAACTGGAGAAGCCTTTCAATCACACAAGGTGTCTTAGGAACACAGCTCTTTTAACTCTGCATGGAAAGACGCCTCGCTCTGGTTTTAATAGTGTGACAAAGGACAAAACTTTACTCAGTTTTAGATAATCATACACAACTGCATGTCTGAAACAGTACATGGGTGATTTAAGAGTAGTCCCACTAAAGATTAACAAAAGATGGGATGACCAGCCCAAGGCCCCAGCCTTAGTTTTGCAGATTATGTTGCTGAAATTCAGCAGCAAATTGTTGATGGTTTTTTCCTGTGATTCTAAAACGTTAAATTTATACTTTTTGAAAAGTTAATGTTAAAAATAAAGGGGTTAAGGCAATATTTCCAGCTTGGGGGACCAGTGGGTATGGCAGAGGTGGCAGAGGTAGGGTGGGGGAGAGGATAGTTTCACCTGTGTACACCACTTTTACAAATGTAACATTGTGCTTGCTCATGCTCGCCCACCAGTTCTGTGGTCCAGTTCTGAACAGAATCCCTTTGTTAAGGCTCCGTTGGGTTAAATAAACTCAGGTTGTGTAACCAGCTACCACCCTTCAAATATTCTCTCTCTCCCCATCTCTCTGTCAGTCATTATCATCATCATCATCATCATCATCATCATCATCATCATCATCATCATCATCATCATCATCATCATCATCAT
>JANHFL010009301.1:8374-27721 GCA_032468155.1 Oxyrhabdium leporinum | reverse complement strand
AACATTTGTGGTATAAGACACACAGACATTTCCACCCACTTGGGGGGGGGGAGTGCATCTTATACACTGAAAAATACAGTAATATTAGCTGCATGAAAACTTTTTGAGACAAACTTTTTGGCCCAAATTCTAAATAGGGTGCAGGTGAAAACTTGAGTCAGTACAAACAAATTCTTGAGAGCTGTCGCCCTGTTTGTTGCCCTAGCAATTAACCAAGGTTAGTTTGGAAACAGGAATGTTTAAAATTCAGTTATGAGTATGGATTTTGATGGCTAAGTTTTGGCTGAAAATACAACTTTCCCAGCAAATTGCCATCTTTCCCTCAAACTGAAAATTGCTGGTATAGCAGAAGCTTGTCTCATAGGAATTTATGAATAATTTCCCCCTAACTAATGAGTTCCCCATGACGAATCAGGACATTCTGTATCAGGAAACATTCTTCTCTGCCAGGATTATGTAATCTTTAATGTTTGTTTTTTTTCCAAACATTATTACTCAATTGGTGTACTTAATGTACTGGGACTTCAATTTACCAAATTTCTTACTTCATTGGCCTGGAATCCTGGAAGGTGTAGGAGCATAATTTGAACATGGAAAAAGAAGTTTCCTGCACATGAAAGTTCATATTATCATAAATAATAGTAGATAATGTATCTCATGGCTTTTTTCTATTAATAGATTAATTTATACTTACAGCTTTCCAGTTGCATTATACAGGTCTGGACATCCATTGGGAAATTTTTGAGATCCATTGGACAGGAAAGTATTAAAGTCAACCTGAAAGAATGCAAAGCAAATAAAACAAAAAGAATATTTTCTTCACATACATTTCCTTACATCCACCTACAATAAGGAGGAAAATTGGCAAATCCAGCACATGTATAATTAATACAAAATAATAAACTACATTTCATTTAAATGATTAAATATTATAAAGTTGTCTTTGTATTAGACTCCAAGTGCTTAGAATTTTAAAACTGCAATTTTATCAACCTTTCTTGGAAACAAATCTCATAAAATCAGAGAAACCTATTTATGAATAAACATCTTCAAATTTTGTATTTTTACAGAATTTTCTTCATACAATTTGTGCTTATGTTCAGCTATATATAAAACCTAATCCTGTATCTTTTTTATTGATTTGTGAAATTATTACTAAAACAACATATTCAGTCTTTCAAATAAAAGCCATATGAATAATTTCTGCTACAAATAATATTAATTCTTCATTTCAAATAAAAGTATCTTTGTTATCCTCTGTTCACTGTAGACTTAAAAATCTAGGAGAATCAATGGAATAATTTTAACAGAGAATAGATGATATATACTATAGTATAAAGAACAAATGATTAGAAAGCCTAATCCAGTTACATTCTGAAAAAAGTAAATATATTTGAACAGACACAGGAGTATTAAACCCTTATTCAGAATCAGTGCAATCTACAATATGTGTATTCTGCAATATCTTGTATGCTAATGAACTGTAACTTAAACATCATATATGCAATGAAGTTATGGAACATTTAAGGAAAAGGCAGAATTTTGAAATATTGGAGGTAGTTATATGACAGACTTTTGATAGCAACGAATATAGACGATTTACACTGTCTATATTCAAATTGGCTTGCAAATTGGCTTTGCAGGCAAACTGAAAGAAGGAACTCTTTAAGCATTGAGGAAAATTTTAGAATTAAAAATCCTACTAAGGCTTTTAGTAATTTTTATTTATAATTACTGAGTTTGTCCCTTTTTATCCCCTTCCCTAAACAATCCCTTCCCTAAAAAATTGTGGTTGTACTTTGTATAGGTATTCTGGGAATGTAAAAGAAATGGTGATGGTTGCTGAGGTGCACATGTGTGCTTCTTGTTTACAGCATGATTAGTCAATGAACGAAAATTGAACTATTCTCCAAGAACAAGAGTATAGAAGTTATGACTCTTGTTACCACAAGATATCCTATGTCTGAGTTAATTTTACACTAAGAATTAATATATTTTATCCCTGGCAAAGTTCTGCCTTTTTGCTTTCAAAATTAAAATTTCCAATATTTTGGGGAATCAGTTATTGTTTTTATATAACTTATGACATTTAAATCAATCTTCAATAATTGCACAAGTTATTTTATATCTTGAAGATCAATTTATATACATATGCATCAATGTGAAAAATGTACAATCTATAAAAGCAACAATAATTATGCTTAAATGGAACTTAATTACCTTGAAATTGTGCTATAACCTCATATTTTTGTACCCAACAATTTACCTGATAGAATAAAGAACATTTCCATTTTTAAAAATTCGAAGCAATTTATTGTCAGTTGTTACTTCATGAAAGTTGGCACCCTTTTCATTGGCAAAAAATAAATCAGGTTTCCAGATTGAATCCAACATGGATGGATCTAAATCTAAAGAGTCATCTGGATATTCACTATAAGCAAGGCGTGGATCATTCCAGTTCTGACGGAGAAAAATGTTCAGTCGATAATCCTAAGGAAAAACACAAAAAATGAAAACAAGAAAGTTATTTTTATTGTTACATTTAATTGAACAATACATACAGTATTTAATTAAATTTTCCAATTAATGAAAATAAATTATTTACTGACACATATTTTAAAAATATACTTTTAAAATACTAGGCATATTATTGTATGAAACCTAACCATTGAATAAGCACATTCTAACCTCTATTTTCTCCAGGAATGTGTATAAAAGCAAAAAGTAATTTCACATTTGTATAAAGAGATTACTATATAAACCTTATATTTACTCTTCTTACTCTGCATTTATCAAAAATAAACAGTTTACTTTGGAAATAAATTTAGGACAGGTGACAAAAATATGTTTTAATAGCTGTTCATTTGCAGAATTTTCTTCAAGAGTGAAAATCATGATTTCCAAAGGTATAATAAGTAACTAGGAATGCAGAGCTGCAGCATTCACCATTGCTATGAACTATTTTACTGTTTTTCTGTATATCATGTGAGAGGGAAGGGTGAAGAAGAGGAGGAAGGTATGACTGACTGATTTAGGAACTTTCACTTTAAGACACTTGGAACAATAGTCTGCCTCAAAATGTGGGCACATGAGTGTGTACAAATGAGGAAACTGCTTGGAAGAAAAACAGATTAAAATTAAATGGACCAGTAACTTTCTTTTCCAAATTAAGCAGGATAGCTTCTTGTAAACATTAAAAATGTTTGTCCATTTGCAAATCTTTTCAATTATTTTCCTTATTGTATTAATTATTATAATTATTCATAGTAATTCATAATCCTTTAATTATTATACTATAATATCATCAGTCATGCATTAAAAACTCTATAGTCACTAAGAGTTGCACCAATTCGATGGCATATGGTTATATGATGATTATTGATTAATCAACTTATAAGAAAAAAAATTGTCCAAAGAGCTTGCTGCTTTGCTCCCAGACATTCCATTACCAAACTAGATAACATCTTTAGTGGGGCTTTGGGATGAAGTGTCCTAATCGTTTATATAGGTCCTGAGTGATCAGTTGGTTTTGTGACAGGTTGACAGGTTGAATCACAGGACTGATTGAGACTGATATAATCACAAGGCAGATTTTGGTCTTGTGACTTCTAACTGGTTGCTGTGAGGCATGAAATTGAACTGGTGAGGGGGTGGTCGGTTCTGTATCAATTGGTGGTTAGGATGATCTGCTTCCTTATAGGTTGATACGCTGGTACTAAGTCAATGTGTTTGTTGATGGACCCGTTGGTAGAATGGCAGGCTTCGATAAAGTGCCTGATGCCAATGACTTTGTCTTTGTTCTATTCAAAGCAATGTTGTTTGTTGTCAATGTTACTGATGATCAAGGACTTTGGATCATGCCATTTGACAGCCAGCTGGCGTTCATGGATTCTGGTTTTTAACTGTCATCCTATCTGTCTGACATAACACTGGTTAAAATTGTATACCAGGAACCCCCACACATGAACCAAATCTTCAACTCCAGCAACCACAACACAGCACACAAAAGAAGCTGTGGCCAGACTCTCTTCAAGAAAGCCACAACACACTGCAGCACCAAATCCCTAAGAGAAGCAGAAAAAAAATACCTCTTCAATGTTTTTCTCCACAACGGCTATCCCAGGAATTTTATACTGTGATGCATAACATCTAAACCCAGAAAGCCACACAGAAAAGCGCAGCATGGAAACAAATCCTGCCATATATCAAAGGCACATCAGAAGTGGTTGCCAGGCTACTGCAACCCCTAGGAATAACAATAGCTCACAAACCCACGTTTACACTCAGACAGAAACATTTACAAAGATCAAAAACAGGACATGGAAGGAAGACAGCACCAACGTGATATATAGAATAAGCTGCAACAATTGTAACCAGTCTGCCCAATTTTACGTTGGGCAGACAGGGCAACAGCTAGAAACCAGAATCCATGAACACCAGCTGGCTGTCCAATGGCATGACCCAAAGTCTTTGATTACCAATCACATCGACAACAAACAACACCAGTTCGACTGGAACAAAGTGTTCTGACCCAGCCTTTGCAAGCAATGAGAAAATGAGAAACCACTTACTCATGAGTAAAACAAACACCTTTTTAAAACAGGGCAGGAACAGTCTTTATTCACATTGGATAGACAAAACCAAAAATAATTAGTTGCAAATGAAAGTATTTTCCCCTTCTGAAAACAGAGCATGGACAGTCTCTGTTCACATGAGAACTCAAGATAAAAAATCCTTCTATGATTAAGTCAAGCAAAAACAGTCCCTGTTCACCCCGGCTGAGGCAAATTCACTACCTATTATTTCCCAGCATGGACATTCATTTGGCACCTCAAATGCAGAGCAATTAGTCCCGACAAACCTAGTTCTGGCAAAGATAATCTGACTCGATTGATATACACTGCAAAATGAATGGCTGTCTGAGACAGGCCACTACCAAACCCCTACTATTTATTTCCCAGCCAGGGAGGGGCTGGCTAGCATCTATGACTTCTCTTCCCTCAATGGGCTTATTGCCTTCCATTGCTCATTAGAGCCTTTGTAAGATCATATAACATTAGTTATATAGCCAGAGCAAATATAGAGGAGCTGTCATGATAGAATAGAATAGAATAGAATAGAATAGAATAGAATAGAATAGAATAGAATAGAATAGAATAGCAACCTTGGAGGTCTTCTAGTCCAGCCCCCTGCTCCAGCAGGAGAATCTATACTATTTCAGATAAGTGATGTCTAGTCTGTTAAAATCCTCCAGTGATGGAGCACCCATGATTTCTGAAGGCAAGTTGTTCCACTGGTTAATTGTCCTCACTCTTAGGAAGTTTCTCCTTAATTCCAGATTCCAGAAACCATTGTTTCTTGTCCTGCCCTCTGGTGCTTTAGATAATACTTTGACCTCTCTTCTCTGTGGCAGCCCCTCAAATACTGGAGTACTGCTATCATGTTGCCTCTAATTCTTTTCTTTAGACTAGCCAAACACAAATCCTGCAGTTGTTTTTCATATGTTTTAGTCTCCAAGCCTTTGATCATCTTAGTTGCTCTTCTCTGAACTTTTTCCAAAGTCTCAACATCTTTTTGTAGTATGGTGACCAAAATTGGTTGCAGTATTCCAGGTGTGGTCTTACTAGGGTTTATAAAGCGGTGATAATATTTCACCTGATCTTGATTCTATGTCTCTGTTTATAGAACCCAGGATTATATTAGCTTTTTTGGCTGCTGCTGCACACTGTTGGCTCATGTTTAAGTGATTATCCACTAGGACTCCAAAGTCCCTCTCACAATTACTGTTTTTGAGCCAGGTCTCACCTAATCTGTACTTATACCTTTGATTTTTTCTGCCTAAGTGCAAAGCTTTGCTTTTCTCCACATTAAATTCATTTTGTTGGATAGGACCCATTTTTCATGTTTGTCAGGACCTTTTTGGATCCTGAGCTTGTCTTCTGGGGTGTTGGCTAATCCTGCCAGTTCAGTGTCATCTGCAGATTTGATGAGTTCCCCTTCTATTCCCTCATCTAAGTTATTTATGAAGATATTGTAGAGTTCTGGGCCTAAGATGGAGCCTTGTGGTACCCCACTGTTTACTTCTCTCCATGTGGACATAGTACCATTAAAGACTACTCGTTGTGTACAGTTTGTCAGCCAGCTACAAATCCATTTGGTGGTAATGTTGTCTATTCTACATTTTTCTAGCTTACCAAGAAGTAAGTTTTGTTCTACTTTGCCAAATACTTTACTGAAATGAAAGTATACTATGTCCATAGCATTTTGCTGGTCTACTAATAGTTACTTTATAAAAGAATGAAATAATGATAGTAAAGCACAAGAACAACCTATTTGACTCAGGGTAATATATAAAGCTATTACTATTTCAATGTTTGAAAAAATTGAGGAATATGTCTTAAAGTCATTGCTAATGTAGTGGTTATATTTTAGATATTTCATTTAAAAATATATATTATAAGACTTTTAAAAAAATGAAAAGTCCTTTCTTCTCCAGCTTTTATTTTTTTCCTCTATATTAAAGAAATTATTCATCTGATAACTTCTGACAGCCTCTCCAACCATAGAAACTGCTTAGTGAGTCATGAAGGCAGAATTAAAATCCTTCTGGCAATGTTGGCACTTTCTGAAATAAAGTCTCTGATGATGTTCATTGACAGCTGAACATTTAAGAGTTTAGATATGACCTCCCCTGCTGTTCTGTGAGATAGAATATATGTTCAGTGACCTATTCAAGATTCTGTATGCACCTTTAAGCCATTCAGAATTACAGGACAGAAAATAATAGCTCACTTTTTATATTCAGTTCTACTGTAAAATTGTCTCAGTGCTCACTTGAATCTCCCTGAATAATATTTTTATTTCTATAAATTCCTAGTGAACATGACAAAAGCTGGCATAAGAGGACTGAAGGTAATTCATAATAATTATATTAATTTGGCCAAAGTCACAAAATTTAAAAAAAGTTCTTGCCTTATTTCATTTTCAGAGAGAAACGGATTCCCTTGCATTAAACAATAAGCTTCACTGTTGACTCTTAAATGAACTTTTTCTATTCTGCTCTCTTATTTTCTCTTCCTACTTTTGTCTCGTAATTATCACAAATTTCATTCTGCCTTTAATTTTTCTTTCAAAACAGTTATGTTAGCTTCCTAAGAACAACCTCTGGATTTCCAATTTTATTGCTAATGTCCAGAATTGAGGGAATGCATATTGATCTCATTTTTTTTTTAAGTAACTTTTTTACTTTTTTAAAAAATAGCTACCAAAGTGAATTTGGTAGAACTGGCCACTGTGATTAAAAACATAGCAAATTCATAACCACATGAGACATAGTTGTTTGAAAACAAGGGAGGTTGAGTGCAATTTCCAGTAATTGCATGGCTGCGTTCAGACAGTTTTCTTGGAAACAAGAAATAGAAGTTTGTCACTGCATTTTTCTAGGAAATGTTTTAAACTATGTTTAAACGTTTAGATAGAGCCCTGGGAATTCTTAGTTATATCTTGGTCGTGCTTTTGGGAATTCAACAAAAGTGACTATGTGGTGAATGAGATTGGAGACACTTATTTTATATCTGGAGGATTCTTCATGCATAACATACACCAGACTTTAGTAGTTTGCTTTATTTATGTAAAGCATTTATATTCTACCTATTTGAAACTTGAGTATTTATGTAGAATAAAAGAAATATGAATAAGAGGCATTGAAATAATGCTACATATGTAAATTTTTCAGGCTAGTAGAATCTCAAAGAAAAAAGGCTAATAAAATAGGAAAAAATGTTCAATACATACAATGGTCGTTTACATTACATTTACTTTTGTAAACTTTGCTGATGTCTGCTCTCCAACAGGAGAAACTGAACATGATAATAATGGAGTTCTGATTTTCATAAATCCCTTTTTAGCTACAGTTAGAATAAACTAAGGGCAAGAGTTTATTCCCCAGTCTCATTGCTAAAATACATGTAGTTGACATAAAATATATAGTATAGGTCCTTGAAAATAACATGACATTAATAACAATTTCCTGCCAGTTTATTACTCTAACTACTCCCATTCTGAATGGAAAGTTACAACTATTTCAAAAGGAATTCCTTTCCCTTATGAGCAAGACATTCCTTTTTCAAGCTACTGTATTTAAAATGTTCTTCACAAGTTAATCTTGCAGCTTTATCTTTATCTTTGTAATAGTACTCTGAGTGTTTTGCTCATTAAACCTTTTGGAAAAAAACCTCACTTCAGTTCATTAAAGTTTACTCTAGACAAAAGAATGCAGATTGAAAATAGCTTCTTCCACTGGAGTGAATGGGAAAATTATGCTAAGTGGAATTTCTATATTCAAATGGAATTTTAAATTAGTTTTCAGTTAATATGTTTCCAAAGGAATTCAGTTAGTGCTTACTGATAGTATTTAATGCAATCTCAGCAAGGTTATAATCAAATATGGTGCTTTATGCTTTTATATTGTCAATAATTAATGTAGAAAAGAATAGCTTCTATGGCTTTATTTTTAATTCAGGAAAAAATGCTACTGTACAAAGATTGTGTTATCAATCTTTCACTGTATTATATTGCTTTGTATTGTTGCTATTCAGAATTTGTAAAAAATAAACTTTAATACTGTTATGATCTGAAATCATTGAAACTTTCTTTTTCATTCTAAACTATAATAGTTTCAGATGATATCAATACTAAAATGCTTTTTTTTTTACAAATTTTGAACAATAATGACAATACATCCTTTTCCAGGATAATTTACAATTGCCAGATTTTCCCGATACCAACAAGCAATTGGTATTTTAAAAAAAGAATTAACAAAAGGAAACATTTTGATATTGCTCATTCTATAGTATAAGGAAAGCATGCATGCTTTAAAGCCTGTTTGAAGTCCTATAGCACAATTCATTAGTCAAGAAAAAATATGCCAAATGGTAAAGGCTGGAAGGTGGAAAGGTAGAATTAAAGATGGAATTTTAAGACCCTGCCAAAAATTTAAGAATCTTAATTACTCTGCCGTCCTGATACCTTATAATGGTGTAGTCTAGCAACACAGATACCAGACAACATTTTTGCTTTGATTTGTTGAAAATCTTAATTACAATAATTAAAGCTATTTTTAATCTAATTAGAATTAAAATGGTTTTCTCCTACCTATTGGATACTGTAGTTAGCCTCTTAACAATTGTTGAAAAAATAATGTGAGATTGAAATGAAAAAAAAATAACCCTTGTTTTGAAAATCATCAAAATATTTGCTGTACCTTAGCTATCTTTAGCATTACAGCAATTTCAGTAATGCTTTTTTTTCCCTCTGATAAATTTATTTGACAGGGATGAGTTCACTAATAAGCTACATGCCCAAAGCTGTGATTAATGATATGACTGCAGATACACTGATTTGATGTAATCCCCATGCTTATACTTAGTTTTAGTGTAAACTCATCACTGACTGAACTAGTGGTGAAACAAATGCTGGGGATTCACTTGGCAACTAAAGTATGCCAAGTATTCTGCTATTTTTACATACTTTATCTTTACATTTATCATTATCCTGAAGTGATGCTAAAGTTATGACAGAAATGTATTTAGTTTGCATTTTAACATGAACGTCCTAACTGACATCTCTCCAGCATAATAACAGCTGATTAGGCTGAAGATCTCCCATTCTTTTTCCATGAGCCAATGAAAAATCCCCAGGGAGGATTTGAGTGTAATAGTATCACTCATTATCAATTGATAATATTAAGCCTTCTTTCTTTTCTTTTGGAAGTGATATAATCGCCACTTATTTTCTATGAATTTGTTCACCTTTTTAAAAATTCATCTGCTTTGATGGCCATCTTTGTATCCCCAGGAATCAAATTCCTTGACTTAATTATGCACTATGTGTAACAGCATTTTTCTTTATTTATTCCAAATTGTCCACCCATAACTTCAGTTGCTTCATATTTTGAAGAGGAATAAAAACCAATATCCATTCTCTCTTCATCACAAACAATTGCTTAAACCTCTACTGTAAATTATTTGATTAGCTATGCACAAAGAAGTCAGTGTTGACTTCCAGCAACAAACAGATAGCTGGTCTCCTGGCCCCTCGGGTCTTGTAACATTGTACAATTTATCTTGCTGCTGGTGGTCGTCTCCTTCTTTCCTCCTCCTTTCCCAAAACTATAGACTTGTCATGGTATCTAGATTTTCATATACTATGTCTAAAATATTATAATTTAAACATTGTCATTTACCCATTGAGTGAAACTCTAAATTGATTTGTTTCTTTTCTTGGTTATTAGGAATTTAGGAATCTTCTTTTATTGTGATTACCAACCAATTACATTTCCTTTTTCCACTCTATTGTCATGGTTCCGAATAATGCTCCCAAACAATTCAAGGCCTTGAGGCTTTGGCTTCCTCAAAAATATTTATTGGGTACATCATATCAGCAGTGAAAGGTGAAACCAACATTGAATAATTCCTGTGCTTTTGGTGTAATTAAAGAATAGATACCATCCACCCCCCTTGTGTCACAAGTCATGTTAGCCAACCAAGCAGGTGATGAGCTTCTCAGCACTCCCTCCTGCCATTGTTAGGGCACATTGAGCTGGCCTTGGTTCTCAGGAGCCTTATTATTGTTATGTCTGGCACACTGGAGGAAAGCATTCTACATCCCATAAGTCCCCATCCCCCCATAAGTATGGCAACTAAGAAATGAAGCAAGGAAAATATGGCTTCAGCTAGAGTCATTTCAAGAGTTGACATCTATACAGTAAAGCATAGCTGCTGTAATGTTCCATACTAGGGAGATATTGCAGCATTTTAATAATTTATTGTTATTGTTCTAAATATTTTTCTATTATACAGTATATGGTTTGACATAGGTGGTCAGGATCATGTTATTCTCAGTATGCACACACCTGAAGACATCATGAAATTGGCAATTTTATTTATTTCCAAATAATCCCCTGAATTCAATATTTTTTATCAGATTTAGTTTTAAAAAGAAAAAAAATACATTTATAAGATGTATATACTAGGTAAACAACAAAAACTAATATTCAGCATCACAAAACAAACTGTCAGGATCAATAATTGGCAGGATGGATTATATTAAGACAATGTGTATAAACATTATCTCACTATTAATAAGATGTTTCAAAATGAAATGCCAAAAACAAAAGGGAATGATCTTAATTCCATTGCCATATACTGCATTCTTCTGATCAAGTACCTGTGTGACAGTCATAAATTCAAAAGTAGGGAAAATAGTAGCATTTGGTTTCTGCTTATACTGGACCACTGATGACCTACAAAGTGCCATTGTGCCATTCCTGCCCCTCCCATTAATAACTTTATTTTCTTTTTTTTTAAACTTGAGAAACAGCACAGTGGTTAAAATTAGAGGGGAAGACTGGAGTAAGCTTTAACTCAGAGAATCAATATAAAGATGGAGCAGTGTTGTTTTGTCACTGCATAGAAGCAGTCTTGGCACATCTTGGGTTTGTTAGGCTGAGCTTCCTAGAACAGCAACAATATGCATACCAGAAGATGTAGCTTGCATGATAGATTGTGTAATATGTATGGTTTCTCTGAATTGACATTGGATGGCTTTGTCAGTCGGAATCTTGACACAGTGTACATATGTATATGTATCATGTATACAGTATCCATTGTGTGTTACTATAATTTCAGAATAATTTCACAGTCTCATTTATATTCTGTATGTTCATGCTTCTGAATAATCACTTTGCTGCAGTAGTTCATTTTGATAAATAGTCTGAGAATCCAACTTTTCAAAGCTTCTCTGCTCTTCTGGTCTGCTCAGCTCATTAAAAGGACATTAATTGTTGTTCATTTGCAGGATTAACATGTAAGGCTGCAAATTACATGTTTATATGAGATATGATACAAGTTCATAATGATGATGATATCAAAATGTACAGATTGTCATTTTCATATAATGATAGTTAGTCATGGAGCCCTGTTTTGTGTAACTGGGCCTAAAATCAATTGTACTGATAAATTGTAGCTTTGTACCTTTTCTTCTATTGTTATTTTGTATAATAGAAACAAGCAAGATTTAACATTTAAAAAAATAATAATTATTGATTATTAAAATACATATGCATCCTTTTAAAAAAAAAACACTACCATAATTAGTTAAAAGCATAACCAAAACAGAAAGAACCAAATGCGTCAAATAAAAATGAATTTCAAGGTATTCTGAACCTTTGACAAAAAGCCATGCAAGTTAAATGACAAATATTTCCGTCTTTGCAACTTATTGACACTCTTTAAATAAAACATTTCAAAGATTATATAATATAAAGGGACTGTTTTACCACTACAATGTTTTCTTTGATAACTAGTTCCCAGTGAAATTGTCTGTCTTGAATTTCTAATGGAAAGTTTTCATAAGTAACTCAAAAGTAAGCATGCATCTATAGAACGATATCCTACTAACTAAAACAGCAAGTACTACATATATGTGATGCATAATGCATATAAGTGGCCTAGTTTAATTTTATTTATTTATTTATTCACTTTCTATAGCTGCCCAACTCAACCAGGTCACTCTGGGTGCTTAAATTTTTATTTTGTCTTATTATGAAAAAAGTTCAAGAATATTGAAGCTCATATTGTAAAATGGCTGCTTCAATCCTGACTAAATTTGGCAAAAAAATAAAAATAAAAAAAATCATTTTAGCTGCAAAGATGCATAATTTAAAGGAAACCATTAGATACCAGCAATCTCTGAAATCAGGACTACAATATAATACTAGCTGATAAAAACTGTATACTTGGTGTAATGAAAAATTATAACTGCTTGTACTCGCCCTGGAGATTTATATATGCAGTATGTATCCAAAATTGCAGTTTTCATTCTTGATTAAAATAATAGATGAAATAAAGAGGTCTCTGGATACAAGAACAAGATCTATTGAAAGCTGAACAAGCACAGTTAGTGTGATCAGATTAGATTTACTTATTCCTCTTCAGCAATTAGGGACTTTCCCCATATGGTTTGCATAAAATGACCGATCCAATGGCTGTACAGTTCAAATATGATTCCACTTAAAATATTTTTTCCATTTCTTTATCTGACAGAAGCAAATTAATATGTTTAGATTTGCAAATTAATGTGTATAGATTTGCTCTTCTTCATCATTAAAATGAATTTATTCTTAATAAGAACCAGAAGTGTACTTTTATTTATGGATTTGACTACATTTTCATTCATTAAGTCACTACGGGATGGGCAAACCTTGTTATGCCCATATAAAACTGATATGTAAACATATTCTTTACCAATTAGTTTTGTGGATGCAATTCAAAATGCTAGTTATTGCCTATAAACCATAAATACCACAGGGCCTATTTGTTTCCCCATAGCATTTAACTATCTGTGCATTCCAATAGAATCAACTTGTTTCAAAACTCATTAAGTAATGTCATGTTGTTTATCAATGTTGTGGTACCTGCTATTTGAAACAACATCACTCTGCAGATTCATATGGCCTCATTTTGTCCACCTTCAAGAGTTCTTTAAAATACTAGTTCTTCTGCAGGGCCTTGGGCTAAGATGGTTGGATGGGCCACTTTAAGCTAGGGCAGTCTATGGAAGAGTGGTTTTGTTCCTTCAGACAAGTCGGTTATGGAATTGTTAATTTAGTTTTGTTAAGCTATCCAGAGGCAGCGTACAAAATAAATAAATAACTACACAAACAAGGAGAGGAAAAACAGGGATTTCAATGAGCAGAGAGACTTAAGAAGTATATGAACTTGATAGCAAAGATTAAATAAACATAGAAGAATCTTTATTAAAGCAGGAAATTCTGGTCAGGAGAGATGGTAATTTTGAATAAATAAAAGTAATGAAAAGGGACAGTAAGAGGCCCCAAGGAGAGAAAGGAAAAAGATCAATACGACACTGAATACAATCAGAAATCCATTATTTTGACTAGGGGAGAATCTAATTTAATGGATGCACTTATTTATTTTAAACCATTGAATTATTTCAAACCTTAGAGGGAAATATTACATAGAAACATAAATAAGCAATTCAACATGATGTACACAGAAAGGGTTAGTATAACAATAAGAATTAATATATAAAGAGAATAAATTAATAGATAAATTAATAATTTCAAGTTTAAGAATAAATGGAAGGCAGCTACAGAAGAAGGTTAATTTTGTTTTAGTGTTGTACAAAAAATGATGTGCTTCTGAAAATGATCCATGATGAGGTAAGGAAAAGAATCAGAAAATAAGCTGTGCGCATGAGCAATCAGTTGACAATGTTATGCAATGTGAAGGGTTGATGGAAGGAGGATTTGGGATTTTCTTTTTCCTTTCTAAAGAATGAATGGAAACATATATTTCTTAAGGATCATTGGAATCACATAGAATAATGCAAACTGATTATGCAATAAATGCATAATATTTTTAGTTGCTCCACCATTCATTGCAGTTAGATGGTTAGCTTCCAGGTGAATTATAACATTTATTCTTTTTTGACTTATAGTGCTTACATTATGGTATTTTTATTACAATTTTACCTTAATTTAATATTTTATCTTGTATATTGAATATATATATATATATATATATATATATACACACACACACACATACATACATACATACACACACACACACACACCGTGTTTCCCAGAAAATAAGCGCTACCCAAAAAATAAGCCCTAGTTAAAACCCCACCCACTCGGCCCACTGTCTGGTTGTACAGGGTGGGACAAGGAGCATGTGCAAAAATCAACCTACGGCGGGGGTGGGGAGAGTGCAACTGCTCCACGTGCTCCATACCCACTTACCTTAGGACTGCCGCAACCTGGCCTCCCATGCCCCAACACCTGTCACACTGCTGCCTGACTTCTGTGGCCGCAGAAGAACTTGAGCAGCAGCGCGACAGGTGTTGGGGCATGGGAGGCCTAGCTGCAATGGTCCTAAGGTAAGTGTTACCCACCTGGTGCTTATTTTTGGGGAAACATGAATATATTTGCTGATGTTTCATTTAAACTTATATTTGTGTCTGTATGCATAATGTGTTTTAGTTGTGTATCAATGATGCCATATGCTAAATAAATAAACTTTAATATGTTAAATTTTCCATAAACAGCATCTTACCATTGTTGTTTCTGCAATGGATCCAAAACTATTAATGAAGATATTGCATGTAACATTTACTGGAGGCCCTATAAAACATTAAGGCATGAAGAAATTAGTGTCTATATGAAAGTGAAGTTTGTACTATTTTCAAAATTTATTAACAGGCTAAATTTTAGTGGAAAAGAAAGCTATTTTAAGGATACGGTTGAATAATGAATATTATACTGGCAAGGTAATCATGTGTCTATATTAGATTGATACTGGTAATTCTTGAAATCCATTAGTAATTGAACAAGCTTCTAGAACATTTCTTTCTAAACAATAAAGAATTCATGATAGTTGAATCAAATATTTGGATGCTTTTGAAATATAATTTTGTGCAACTTGTTGAGTAGTTGATTTTACTTTGAGTGATACACTAGACAATACAGATCTACACCACAATGACTTCCAAGAGGCCTGTTTTTTGCCGTCCCTGAGCCTCCATGCAGGCCCTGTACTTACCTGGGATCCCAAACGGGCCATGTGGGGACTCCTGGGGGGTTGAGGTGGGCAGGGTAAGGCCAGCCAAGGATAGGATTTACCAGTTCACTGAACCGGTTATAAAATTAGCTACCAGTTAGCTACTGGTTAGCTCGAACTGGGGCGAACCGGTAGCAGCCCACCCCTGGTGAAGAGTGAGCCAAGTTGAGCTGAGTACTGAAGAAGGACAGAGGAACAGCAGATGATGGAGAATGTGCAAAAGAGATGCCACCAGGGCCTCCATGCCAGGGTTCTTTGCCAGCTTACTAGCCTGCTTTTCTGAAAGTATAGTGCCCTGAGAGACTCCATCTCAAGGTGGATTCAGGAGATCTGGGACTGGCCTGGGCACCAGTGGCAGCAAGAGTCACCATAAAGGTGCAAGGGAGGAGGGGAGGAGGAGGGGCAGGAAAACTTTTTATTTATTTTTAAGTTTAAGAACACTCTTAATGCATATATACAGGTCTACTCATAAAATGAAGATGCTACTTTTTCAACTTCTGGCCTGAATGACAGGGGTCCTCCAAGGCCTGAAAAATAATTCAAGGTTTCCTGCAGACTTAAAAGTTGAGAAAGACTGTGCTAAATCATACTTCTTAACTCAAATAGTTATTTATTATTTGAGTTGTAGACACATAATAAAATGATTCAGTAACTTTAGGATATTTCTAATTTATGGTTTCTTCTGTGTGAAGATTTCAATACTGCTTTTCTAGATTTCCCTTCTAGTGTATTTGTAAAGCTGTATTATTTTTGTAATTCAGGATTTATATTTATGAAAGCACGCTGAAGATCAGCCTGCCTACTAATGCTTATGCTTATTTTTACTATTTCCACTTTCTCATATTTGATTCTGATTCTATCGAAGTCTTTTCAAGAGTCTAATCGATTTGGAGTAATCCTTTAATACCTTTCTGTACCTTCACATAATTTCTCCTATTGCATTGTGGGACTATGCATTTCTTTTTCTTTATTTTCTTTATCCATTAAAAACAACCAAATAAAAGCAAGTATGTGGAAAGAAAAACACTAAAAAACCTCATGTCATCTCTTACATATTTTAAATAACTGAAGCAACCGAAGCACTCATATATATGCACAATTCCCCATGTAAAGGGGAGCATGATTGAACTACCTGCTCTATAACTGTTAAAAATTGGAGTCTCAAAATTAGCATAGTAAGCAAGCTTGCACATATAAGAACTAGCTTATTAAATAATTTATTCCCTTTTCTGGTTAAATCACCAGTTTTCCTTCCATCACAATTAATTTTAAATGCCATGATTTCTTTGCATTCTTTAGCAACCAATTCTTAGTCCCAACTATTCTGCTTTTGGACATTTGACCATCCTAACTGATATCAGCTTGGAATATCTGTTTGTTTGCTTGTTAAATTTATTTGCTGCTGAAAAAGTATACAATAAAAGTTGCTAAGGAATTTTGCATTTTTTATTGCGCTATGCAGTCTTTACTTTCCACTATGGATTTTACTTCCAGCTTTGACTAATAACGGATAGTATACAATTCAGTCAACCATGTAACAAGATACAATTATAGAGTTTAATCCAAATGTTTATTCTTATTGTGCTTAATGATGTTTTTTTTTAAAATAAACCAACATAAAATGGATAAAAATAACAGCAATAATAATAAATACAATATAAATAACCATTTGTCTGAAGTGATGCAGGGTTTCCTGCTTAAGCAGGGGGCTGGACTAGAAGACCTCCAACGTCCCTTCCAATTCTGTTATTCTATTCTATTCAAATGAATGTGCAATTCTAAAAACATAAGAAGATCATCAATCAATAAATAAAAATTAATAGAAAAAAAACAAAGAAATGTACCTGGGTCCCATAAAGTAATAAATGAATAATGAAATTACTTTTTAAATTTCATTTGTTTTCACTGTATCCCTATTCATAGATTTTTGTTTGTGTTATCTAGTTAGATAATATTACTAGTATTAGTAAATTAAAACAAATGCTAGTATTATCTAGTATTACAAATGCATGTTAATTTAATTATAAATATAATAGGATTTTAATAGCTGCAAGGACCCTAAATTTCATTGTAATAATATGTTGGTTATGAAATTGTTGCTGGATTATCAGATTATATCTTCCTTCCCCAGCAAGTTAGTATTATTGATAAATAAAATAGTGTCTTATTTAACATAATTTTAAATAACTTAGTTTCAAATATATTTGTGTAAATACAAAATAAACCTTTTATATTCTTTCAAAACATTTCATAATTACCCTTTTTACATTGTAATTCATCCAATATCTACTCTATTCTTTAAAAAAATGCTTCGTCTTTAATTAAGCTTCTCCCTTGCAAATTCTTTCCAAATTTCAATATGGATAAATTTTTTTACTAAAATGTATAGAATCAAGGCCATAATCTAAATTACAGTTTTAGCTAAATGTGTTGTTTAAGAAAGTAATTTAGAAGGAGCTTTTAGCACAAATGAAAACATTGAAACTAAATAAATAACCTATAAGATTAAATTACCTTTGAAATTTGGTCTGATTCTTGCATCATAGCCAGACATTCTTCCCATTAATTTATCCAGAAAATCTGAAGGAGACATTGGCATACTACGGGATCTCGCACTGTCAGTTTCCTTGGTGGCCACCAAACTAAAAGCAAGAAAATTTTTCATCAGTGTAACCATACAATTTTTTTTCAGGTCTTAAAAAATATGTCTTTGTAAGATGAGGTTTCATTATTTGAGTTCAACATCACTGTCAAAGTCAACCCTCCCCAAAGTACCATATGATTTGCTAGATTTTATTTCTATATTTCTTTTAACCAGTCTCACTATTGTTTTGTGACAAAAAATGTCCCCTAAACAAACTGCACAGGTTACCAATGAGCTTTCAGCTGCAATTCAAGGGTAGATTGTTACCTTGACTCTGCTATCCTTTCAAAGATCCTTGAAGGCCAGTTTCGAATGTCCATTTAGGTCGAACCATGTTGGGTTAGTTTATGATGTATATTTGTTTTTCTGGTTTCACATTCTTTGGTTATATTTTTAATTAAATTATGGCCAGCATTATTGTTAAGAGTGGAGGTGGCACAGTGGTTAAAATGCAGTACTGCAGGCTACTTCTGCTGACTGCCGGCTGTCTGCAATTTGGCAGTTCAAATCTCACCAGCTCAAGGTTGTCTCAGCCTTCTATCCTTCCAAGGTCGGTAAAATGAGGACCCAGATTGTTGGGGAAAATATGCTGAGTCTGTAAAACCGCTTAAAGAGGACTGTAAAGCACTGTGAAGCAGTATATAAGTCTAAATGCTATTGCTATTGCTAAGTGGTTTAAGGAATTTACATTATTTATTTTTATTTAATTTAATTATTAAATTTATTTACTGCCCATCTCAATTCAAAGTGATCCTGGGCAGCTTATAATGTTAAAAGCTATGAAACCATAAAACATAAATATTTCTAAAGACAATAAAATAGAAGTACAATCAAGAGTGAAATTACATTTAGAAGATGGGGAGGTATTATAAAAATCAATAGTTTAATCTGTTTTTAACATGAAAAATGAGGATTTTTTTCTGTTAACTGTGTTTCTTGTTCTTAATTATTATTTGATTCATTTTATATGAATTAATTGTACATCAATTAGAATTTATCCAAATGAAGCAGTATATAATTATATTGAGAAAATAAATATAATATATAATAAAAGTGTTT
>JANHFL010009299.1:3940-27640 GCA_032468155.1 Oxyrhabdium leporinum | reverse complement strand
TGGGCAGAGTCAGCCTGCAATATTGCATTCCAACCATTGCCTTCATCCTTTGAACTCTCTGAAATACTACTATTATATCTTCCCTAATTCTTATCCAGGCAAAATATACCATATTTTATTTAGCATTCCCCATAGGACATGGTTAGGATTAGGATTGTTCCTTTATCCTTTTGGTACCGCTTTTTAAAAACTTGGTCTAGTTAGTTGATGTCTTTTTAAAACTGCAGTGCTGAGAACTGGACACAATATTTCAAGTGGGCTCTGGGCAAGGTAGAGTAGAATTGGACAGTTAGTTCTTATAATACTGACTCTGTACTATTCTTAATAAATCCTGAAAACAGTGTTTGTCTTTTTAGCATTTGTATCATATTGGCTCATATTCAACATATGATAACATATGATCTTTGGTTTTGCACTCATGCTTTTCATTTCTTCTCCTAGATGTAGGACTTATTCAAAAATTTTGTGCCTCATCTTCTATAATGTTAGTCATTCCTAATTTCATGTCATCTGCAAATTTGATTATCCATACAACCCATACATCTACATCCTTATTAAAAATGTTAAACATGATTAAAAGCTAGGACTGAGCAGTATGGCAATTATATTCAATACTACTTTCCAAGGTGATATGGAACCATTTATAAGTACTCTCTGGGTACAATCACTCAACCAATCCTTACAGTTGTATCTAACCCATATTTACCATTTTATTAATTAGGATATTTTGACAGACTTTCTTGAATGCTATGCTGAGATTATCACAGTACACTATGTCCATCAAATTTCCTTACTCTATTAAGCATGTAACTTTCAAAAAAGATGTACTACATATACATAATGCTACATAGTGCTAATAGTAATGAGTACTATAGTACTACTATTAAATAGATAGAACTGTCAGAGTTTCCAAAAAGATAAGCGCTAATAAATTTCCCAGATTAAAAATGTCATTTCATGTAATTTTAACACAGATCAAAGAAGGCCTTTCCAATGTCATTTTTTTTTTGGGGGGGGGGAAGTAAAGAATGTATTGGTCCCTTTATGCTATTGCATTTTATATCGTCAGAAAGAAATGATGTTTGGATGAGTGCCTGAATGTCTACAGCTGAGAAAGGAGTCACTCTGCACAGAGTTTTTTTTAGAAAAGTCCCATCCATGCATCTGGAGCATGTTAGCATTTGGGGAGATGGCTAGAACTGATCTTTGTGGGAAAGCTAAGTATATATCTTGTTCTTTTATTGGGAAATAAATCATACATTTAGTTTGTTATCAAGTGCTGTTTAACTGAGCAGTATTACCAATATCAAAAAACAGTTAAGAAATGTAAGATTTGATTTGTACTGTATTACAAGGAAAGCAATGATAGGGTTATAGTTCTTATCTGCTAAACAACTGGTTCTTAAGTGTTGATTATATTTAAATAGTTATGAATAGAATAAAACTTGCCTATCAGTATACCTTCTTGCTGATTCAAGATAAGCATTGCTGTGCAAGATGTAGATATGGGTAAGAAAAAAATTATTCCATAAGGCACAAAAAAGGGCAAAACTAGTTTCTTTAAAAAAATAATTTTCATTAAATAAGTTTTAAAGTAAAAACAATTCAAATTTAAAGGAAAAAAGAAAAGAAAAGTCATAATTAAGTAGAAAAGAAACTAGACAAAGAAAAAGAAAAAAGACAACAGAAGTGGTTTCTGATTTTCTTATTGGTAGTTATAAATATATTTATACTTTACCCTTTCTAATCCAGGCAAGGATTAAGGTTACAGCATAATTTCCTTCTTTCGGTAATCTACCCTTTCTAATGATCAAACTGAAAAATCACAAGTTCATTTTTTCTTTTTTCAGCAAAGTCCATAAGTGTTTTCAGTCGCTAATACCTATAATAATTCATGTATCTCTAAGCAAACAATTTTGTCACTTCTGCCAGTTCCATCATTTTTAGAAATCATTACTCTATTGTATTTCAAAGTCTTTCCATTTTTTTGATATAATACTCTTGCAGCAATAATGTATAAGAATGGCCTTCCAGGGCTCTTTTCTAATTGTCCATTAATCCCAGCAAAGAAAGTTCTGGTTTCATAGCGAAAACAAGTTTCCATCAACATCATTAATTGCAACCATTATTCTCAGGGTTTTTTTTTTACTTCCTCTTATCCCATCCACTCTTTCTTCATGTGTCTGTCCACAATTGAATCATCTTTATTCTTTCAGGTTGATCAAACCACCTCGAAGTACTTATTGTACTGATCACTCATCAACATTGGTCACTCATTTCAGTCCACTTTCATTCGGCATTCATTCTTGGTCCTATCTCTTCTTGGTTTAATACTCAAAATAAGTAATCCATACCCAGTCCATTCAACTTATCTTTATACCGGTAGTCCTCGACTTAAAACACTTTGTTTAGTGACCGTTCAAAGTTACAACGTCACTGGAAAAAGTGACTTATGACCATTTTTCACATTTATGACCATTGCAGCATCCCCATGGTCACTTGATCAAAATTCAGACACTTGGCAGCTGACTTATATTTATGCTGGTTTTGCAACCTTCTGACAAGCAAAGTCAATGGGGAAGCCAGATTCACTTAAAACCATGTTACTAACTTAACAGCTGTAATGATTCACTTAATAACTGTGGCAAGAAAGGTTGTAAAATGGGGAAAATTCACTTAACAAATGTTTCACTTAACAACAGAAATTTTGGACTCAATTGTGGTCACAAGTCGAGGATTACCTGTACTCAATTCTATGTGCTGAGAGCGCACATAGAGTACAACCATTTTTACGTATTTCAACAAAAATTTGTATGACCCACTTTTAATTAGATCACATACTATTCCCCTGTCTTCCTACCAGTATTCATGCATATTAAACATTTTTCCATTTTTCCATTCTTACTAAGGTTTCTGTCAAAATATACAGCTTTATCTACTTGCTTTGAGTTTTTCACCATTTGGTATAGCTGCAAATAATTTTCTTGTCACAAGCAGCTCTCTTTTATTACATTAATGTTCAAATCCATTTTCCTTGTGGCGTCACACAATCTGTCTAGCATTTGCTGAAAGTCATTGGTTTCTCAGCCAATAATACAACAAGATCTGTATATAAAGGTTCATGTACAATAATGTCTCCAACCAATACACCTTTAACAATACTACAAGCATTAATGATGCATTTATTCATAAACACATTACACACACAACCAATATGTATTATTCTCTTTCTTCCAGCAGTGCTGTGCTATTTACTAAGCATTCTGTTTATTTTCATGCCTGCTTTATTTCTGTCACATATCACTCTCACCTCATTCAGCAACCAAGCCTCAATTTCATCTTCAAGCAAAACATCAATTCACAGAGCCTATTCACTTTCTCATATGCTTTCTTCAAATCAGCAAATGTTCAATAAGCTTTCTCATATTCCTGCATTACTTAGGGAGCTACTGAAAAAGCTACAATCTAATGTGCTCATTGCCTACTTAGCATAAAGCTGTATTGTGCTTCCTAAATTTTGCTTTTGATTGCTTCTTGTACTCTTTCAATCAGAATTCTGTCAGACATCTTTCCAAGCATCAAAGTAATCCCTCTGTAGTTTTTGCATGGACTCTTGCCAGTTTTTTTTTTGTTTACATAGAAGAAGAATAACAGCATTCTTCCAATTGTCAGCCACAGATATAGTCTTCACATATGTTAAATAAGTTGCCTGGCCATTCCAAAACAATCAATCTATACATTTTTGCATTTTTCCAGTTATACCATCTAGGTCTACAATTTTGTAACATACCAACATATTTGTTATTTCCTATTCATCATTTTTTCTTGGGAATACTAACATTAATAACAACATGATCGAGTCCATATTGCACTGATTGTGCTGGTTAGTTTTCTCTTTATGTATTGTCTTCATTTATTATTTTTTCTCATGGTGATTTTTACCTGTTTTTTATTTCTTACCTGCCCACAGTCGTATGTTTCAGATGGATGGCCATGTGAATTGAATAAATGAATTTGTTTTCTGTTCCACATATCACTTTCTGTTTTCTAAAATATTCCTTCCAGTGCTTTCTCACTTCATCTCACTTTCATTCGAAATCCATCTACTACCGATACATTATTTTTTCCCATTCATTCTTCTTGGGGGCTCCTTGCTAATCTTTCATCTATTTCCAAAACATTTTTTTTATTTGCATCAAAATTATTCTTCATTTTTTCTGTATTTTTTAAATCATAGGATCATAAAATCATAGCAAGTAAGGATCGGAAGAGAACCTGGAGATCTTCTATCTAGCTCGCTCTCCCAACCCCACTAAGGTAAATGTCAGTCTTTGTTTGTGAGCAGTTGATGGGATGGGAGCAACAGCATGTTTATTTGCAAAGGGGTATTTAGATTAGAGGTCCTAACTTGCACAGAATAGGGTGAGAATACTTGGAATAAAACTGTCACTGGGCTTTGTTTGTGTTTATGGCACACCGGCCAAAATGTGCCCAAACTGACCAATAATATCATTACTCACAGAGACTTCTTTATGTGCTATAGGCTGGTAACCTAGACTACATCTTTATTTTATTTAAAAGCATGACTAAAGCTTCGGTATAAATTAAAGTCCTTCTTGAAGCTATTTAAGGACATTGTTCCCTGTAAATTTAATGTGTGGAGTTTGAAGAGAAGCAAGTGGGGGGGGGACACTCTTTCGAGTGGGGGAACAAGTGATCGGTCTCTCTGCTTATCTTGACCTATTACTGCAGAACAGTAAGATACTTCTCTATTTTTTTTGCAGTACAGGAGTTGTGTTGGGATTAAGCCAAATATGTTAGAGTGGAATACAACAGGCAAACACCAATAAACATACTAAGTCTACTAAGTCTAAAATAATCCTAAATCTGACCATGTGTTTTATGAAAAAGTTCCAAATTGCGTTTGTGGTATAGATCCCCAAGTGGGTAACAATGCCTGCATTGTCGGATTTATAGTCTTCGCTCACTCTGGGGGACGGCAAACAGGATTGAGCAAAATGCCAACCAAAGGGGGTGGTAGAAAGAGAGACTATTGAAATATATACATGTAGCTCTCAATGTCTATGCTCACAGAATGGCTAATCAAAGTCAGCCACACCACAAGGCAATTGGCTCACACCCAAGACAAGATGATGACAAGAAAGAGGAGTCCCAGCCTTAAAAAAGGAAGTGGTAAGTGAATCACTTTCTGATTATTCAGGAAAATATTTAAGACAGAGCCTGGTGTGAACTGACATCTTCAAAGTCAGAATTGGAGAGGCGGATTTGTCTTATTCCATCCTTATTTATTCCATCTCATCCTTTCTCCCATTTGCGTGTCCCCAGTTTTGCAGAAGTACTCAAGTATTTTGACAGGGTTTCATAAGCAGGGAGAAAGGGTTCATGCTTAACCTGAAGAAGAGAGACTTGAAAAGAGGATGTAGTTTAGGCCCAAACTCCTTTTATTTCTCCCACTGACTGGGGTCAACTTTAAGTTTATTTGCTAAGCCCTGTCTTGACCCAGTTTAGTGTGAATGAGTGTACTAGAGTTTGGACAAGCAAACAGTACTTAGAGCCTCTCTGTGTCATAGGTACAGTGAATAAATGCTTATTTCAGTTCAGGAAAACTTGATGGCCTCTGGAATTATTAGCAAATTGCCACACACCACTGGCTTTTCCAGCAGAGATTTTTTTCACAGCATAGTTTAAAATCAATCTATAATTTGGCATCACTATCTGCAGATTTAAAGTGTTTTCAGCAGCGCCCTGTCGACTTGTTTGTGAGTCTGGATCTCATAAAGAGTTCTTTCAGATCTGAATTGACAAGAGCATAAGTCAACCTGTGTTCCCTCTTCTTATATCAGACTGACGTTTGTTTTGTGAATGACCATACAACCCTGTCCTCTTTCCTTCACAGAATGATAGGAAACTAATTTCAAAATGGTTCCTCCATGCAGTCGGTGCATTTATCTAAATGTAATATAATTTGGCCTTTTGCAAACATTTCTTCAGGATGCTTTGGAGATTTGCAAGGGAAGATTGACTTTTGAAACTATTAGTAAATTCATTGAGAAGTCTCAAAAGTTTTCTAATCATTATGGTGGGATTTCTGTAAGCTCTAAGAGGAAGCATTCTAATGGGCATATGAAATGTGTTGCCCCAAGATAACCTGAGAGAGTTGGATGTCAATAAATATTTTGTGTAATATACAGGCTAAATGGCATTTGAGGGCTTTAACCCCAGTGGACTGAAGAAAACACTAGCTCAGAAGCAGATGATATGGCTGATATCTCCAATGACTTGCCACAAACAAGATACTCTCCCCAAAACACAGGAGAAAAAGAGGACAACTTGTTTCCTGGAGAGCTGGAGGTTTTGACTGTTTGCACTGTAGCAATGCTGGTTTGTAGACGGTCGATGACCCATGACATGGATGTGGCTGCACATACCCAGAGAACATCTACCTGATGTTCTGTAAAGGACTCAAATGTGAACTTGCTGACCTAGCAAAACTAATCCCTCAGATTGTGCATTATACTAAAGAACTAGAAAGTGAATGTGGCACCAGTTTTAAACAACCTAGCAGTAGGTTCAGGTAATTATAAGCCAGTTGACTTAATGTTTGTAACAGGCAAACTGCACAATATGATCATCAAAGAAAATCAGAAATACAAAGGAAGGAAAATCTGCATGAGTTCTGCAAACAAATTCTGTTTCACCAATCTTCTGGAATTTTAAAGGACATGAAGAGAGGGTATGGATGAAGGTGACACTGTATTCTTGAATATTCAAAAAGCCTTTGACAAAATTATTCACAGTGGTCCTTGAGTAAACTTAATAGTCAGGAGAGAAGAGCATTAGGGCTCTATTGGGATTAGTGCTTTTTTTAGTTCATAAATTATCTTGAAATAAGGGATAAACAGCAAGATGGCCATGTTTATAAATAATACGAAATTATTCAGGATGGTAAGACAAAAAAAATGACTGTAGAGATCCAAAACAAACTTTATGAATGGTCAAGAAAACAGCAGATTTGATTAAATTTCAGTGTATAACAGCACAAATTGGGGAAAAAAATCTCTTAACTTCTTATATGAACTAATAAGATTTAAACTGTTTGTATGTACCCAAGAAAAACCTTGGGCCAATCACTCTCAGTCCAACGCACTTCACAGGGTGGTTGTTGTGAGGAAAATAGGAGGAAGGCATGTTGGATAAATTCACTGTCTTGAGTTACTTGTAACAATAATGGCAGGATAAATAAACAAAAAAATATTTTAGTGTCAAAATGTGAAGCAGGTATGTGGCTGCTATGAAAAAAAAACTCAAATTCCATCCTAGGTTCATTAGGAAAAGGAATATAAATAAAAATATCAACACTATAATGTCTTACTATAAATCTATGATACACCTGCATCTGGAGTATTGTGCAGTTCTATTTGTTGAATTTGGAAAGGACCTATCAGAGCTAGAAAAAAAATGAAACGAGCTATCAAAACAATCAGGGAGGTCAAACAATTACATTGTGAGAAAAGCCTGTAGTATTTGGGACCATTTTGTTTGCAAAAAAGATGAATGAAGATAGACACATTCAAGATGTATAGTCATACCTGACATGGAAAAAGTACAGAGGAAGAAGCATTTGCTCCCTCTCAAAACATTGGGACCAGGAGTCATGTAATGAAGTTGACTGAAAGATTTAGAACAGATAAAAGAAAGTGTTTGTCGCACTGACCTTATTATCTGTGGTTTTCATTGCCATAAGAGGTGGTCTTAAAACAGAACTGGATAAATTCATGGAGAACAAACTTATCAAGGACTGTTGACCTTGAAGATGCTGTTTTGCCTTACGGTTGAGGTCAGCATTTGACAGATACCAGTTCTACGAAAACAATGGTAGGAGTGAGGCTTATTTCCACCTCTTATTTGTGAGCATCCTAGACTAGAGCCTTCTGACTGTTTTAAGAAACAAAATGCCGGATTATTATGGACCTTGGCTTGATCTGTTTTTCTATTTTGCAGATCAGAAAATTCAATATTTGGAAGTGTGCTTGAATCAGAATAAATAAAATTTTGTCAGCTTTCTTTCATCAAAGTCAAGCATTTCCTCATCCTCACCTATAATTTTGCTGATATTTTTGATTTACTTCCAATTTTTTTATATTAAGTTTATATTTGTTTATTTTCATTGATTAAAAACAAAAATAAAAAGAATATAGTACATACATGTAAATATATAGCACGCATCTAAATTAACTTATATTAATATTTTTGCTATTGCATAAACTTTACATTAAAGTGAAAATTGAAATGATAATTCAAAATATGGAATTATCAAATCAAATCATAGATATATCAAAATGTAAAAATAAAAAAACACAGAAAAGTGTTATTGCAGCCCCTTTTTACGAGATATTGCAACTAAAAAAAGGAAAAAGTATTCAATTCTCCTTTGTTCTCTTTCCCCCCCTCTTATTTAAATATTTTTATAACTTGCTTTAAACTTGTGGGATTATTGCTTATTTTGATTTAAATCTTTTTGATGATTTTTAAACATTTTTCTTCTGAAACCACACTCTTAGTGTCTTAACTTTCCTTACTGTGTGTGATGGTTTCCAATTTCAGTCTAATATAATGCAAAAGTTGAGTGCAAACAGCATGACTTTTGGAAGTGCAGACTCCTCTATATGTTGAATAAAAAAAACAAGCATTTTAGTTCAAATGTGTATGCACTTTACTCTTTGGGAGAAATCTTATTTCGTATCAAAACATTTAAGGATGCAATTCACACTCATTAAAATCAACATTCATAACATTTGGCATTTAATCTTAGCATTGCGTTGAACCCAAATCAGAGACTGCTTAAATAATAATCTGATGGGTGCAATTTATAACAAAACTTGAAGCTTGTCAAAATGGAGAAAAGTCTGTTTTGTGATTTATAGACAGACAGACAGATGATAAGACAGACAGACAGAATGATCTAGGAAGCACATTGCAAAGGGAATAGAACTGCAGGAATGGGACATCTTTAGAATTTTATTAGTAACAGCAAAATTGCAGTAGACTATATCCAGTAAAGACTCTCTTAACTGAAGAGAGAGTTCCTGTAATTATCTTTGAAGTATGCATTAATGCGGTTAAGGATAGAGGTGGTATGTAACTCCATTAGTTGCTTGATGGAGTTATATAAATATTAGCTTTTATTATGAAAGCTAGTGGATTTTGGTCAGAACACAAGGGATAATAAACCCCATTGAACTGAATTGAATTTATTTAATGTATATGCTGCCCATCTCACTACAAAGTCACTCTGGGCAGCCCTCTTATTATAAGATGGATCCAAGTATCCCTCTAAGAAATATTACAGTTTTAGCATTTTCATATTGTGTTAGGTTATCATAATGCTCCTTCCAACTGCAAAATGCTTGAAGACATGATGCTACAGATGGATTTGAAATTTTGAAGCAACAAAAAAACTTGATGTTGGTATTCTAACTAAGTAACAAAGCAGTTTAGTAATCAGGATTTTAAATTGATAAGACTTTTGGAGATTCCACAATAAGATAACTACTGAAGTATCATGATTTATAAGAATTTATCTTTAAGAAATCAAATATTACATTTTAAAAAGAAAGCCAACATACTTTTACCATCACATCATACCAACTAGGCTGTATTTCTGAATTTATTAGAAACAGCGGTTAGTACATCCTTCTAAAACATTACATTTAAATGTGCTTTATTGCAATCTTTATTGCATTTTTATTTTAAAGCAAAATAGGCCAGAATGCTTAGTGTCTGGAATTCCAAAGCTCAACCATCTATTTTTAAAAAATAAAAAACATAAAGAAACATCATAGTACACTTGGTGACATATATGATGTTGCACTAGTCGTCTAGAAACTACAATATGATTAACATACAACTGTTTTCTCCATGAAGCAGTTTCTTTTCAAAAGTTAAACAGTATGAATTGGGCTACATCATAAAATGACAGAACAGGTTTTACATACCAACACGAATACCAAAGTTATATGCTGGAATTCATATTAAAAAGAATAAAAATAAAAATAATAGTTGTGGCTTCGTGAGAAGCAAATCTTTTGATAAAGAGTATCCCTTAAGAGGAAAATCAAAATGTATTTCAAGAATGCAGTGCTTAGGTGTGAGATGTACAAAGGAATGCACATTCCTAGCATAGTCCATTAAAATTAATAACGGTATATTCGAGAAAATGATATTCTATTTATATCTATAGATATAAGTGCTTCCATATGTTGCAATTAATGTTACAGTACTGCTCTCCTTTGCACACTATTTCTAGATGATGTGGCTCTCAGTTTAAAAAATGCAAATATTACTTTATCTCAAGAGTAGAGGGTTTGTAGAAAGCATTACAACTTTGCTTTATTTGAAGTGAGAGAAGGCTCACTTTACTTTTTGTAGTGAGGGCAGTCAAAATATGATCCCAGTTTCAGGCTAAATGGTTCCAGCAAGAGGTGGGCAATTTGGACTCAGTGGGGCAATGTCATGGCTAATGCGTATAGATGTATAGGTGAATCCATTTTCCATCTATCTATATACACGTAGCACACTTGCTCACATTCAAATACACAAACAGAAAAGGTTGCAGAGTAATAAAATGGATAAAATGGGGCTGAAAAGTGGCAAAACACAATTAATACTCATGTTTCTTTATAATCAGTCGCCCCAAACTCAAACACTCTATACAGGTTGCTAAACTGGCGCAAACAGCTGGGTTGAAGGGGTATGGAGAATATTGTCCCTTAAAAATGCCTGGAAATAATTATGTTTTCCTACCAATCTGTTATCTGCCTTAAAAAATGCTGCATGGTGTTAACTGCAATCCTTCCACCATTGTAGGCAGATTACCAAATCATGTGGAAAATCAAAGTAAACTTTAACTGACCCATTGTTTTATTTCTAGTGTTTCGGTTCTCTTCTGTTGAACTCAAGAGTTGCTTCTGTGCTATTTGCTGTGGAGAGCTCTTTAAATTATATTCTAAGTCAACAGGAGTTATTTGTATCAAGGCATGTTGCTGAAAACATATTAAATAGAAAAAAATGCCTTAAAAACTATGGTGCCAGCCAAAGTGGCAGTGCTTGAAACTTTTTTTTTTTTAGAAAAGTCAGATTATTGGTATGAGGTGAAGTAAAAATCATTTATCATTAAAATAATTCCCTTGTATATTTGCTATATGTAGAAATATTCAAATCCTTTCCTCTTTTCCAGAATGTTACTGCTATCTGTCCATCTACCAGTATGACCATTAAGAAAACAATTGATTCTTTGTCTTTCAATGTATTCCATTGGAACAAGAAATTCAATCCAAAAATATTGAACAACTTCACACGCCCTTTATATATTTCTTTACATTTTCTCCAACATATGGGGCTTATAGTAGAATTTATCATGTAAAGTTTCCTTGACATTAAGTATCATCTGTAAAATACTGTTTTCCCTAATTTTCACTGAAATTTATTTCTATTGTTTTAGTTTTGTGAGTGTCAATATCCCAAAGGAAGAGCGGCTTTCCTCCCCCACACCAGCATTTCCATAGCATTAGTTAACTGCCACTTCTATTTCACTGTTCCTCCCACTCCCCACTGTGAGATAATGGAAGATTGCTAGACCAGTGAAAACATAGGAGAATGGAAAGGAGGCATAGTTGGTAATGAAGAATCTATCATTGGCAAAGAAATATAGCCACTAAAAGTATGCTAGAATAGAGTGATGGTCTAAGTACAACTGCAACAAGGGCTGCAGAGCCCAACTTTTTGATGACAGAATATTTTTCTAGACTTAAGCAATGAACAAGCAAGAGGTGAGTTGCAGGAAGTATTGGCATACCATAAGTTTCTATGAAGATGGAGAAAAGCCTGGGTTTGAAGAGGACTGATGGCTCAGGTATAAAAAAAAAGGCAAAGATAGCAACACTGAGAGTAATGGTGGCTCCTCATTCTTAACATTGAATTTAGCTTCTGCCTAATCAATCCAGAAAGAACAAACCATTATTCTGTTTTTTTTTAATGTAGCTTTATGCCCTAACGTATTTCCATTGTAGTGTTTGAAAACAATCCTATCCTGATCTTCAGGGTTTTTTTTTAAAACAAAAATAACTCTTACTATTAAAGTTACTGACAATCAAATCTACAGTTAATTTTGGCTATACTCTAAGCAAATAGGAGTTTCAAGAAATGCAAAGAAGAATTATGCTTCCAGCAGCAATTCTCTTTAAGGACAAAAGAAGACTGTATGTAAATTTACCTCAGAAACATATTCAAATATCCCAAACCATAAATCACTGATTTTAAGAATTAACTTGCACAAATAAAAACAAAAATATGAAACCAATGGTTGACCATATATTCAAATGCTTGGCTATAATCACACATAACCTGTAACCTAAAAAAAAGTTTGCCACAATACACACTACCAATTTAGCTTTTTATTCCCCATTAACTGTAAATTTAAGATACACGAAATTGAAAACAAAAACAAAAAACCCAATAACCATACATTTCATCAGGAAAAAAAAATCAAGTACCAAAAAGGGCTTTTCCAAATTTGAAAAAGAGCAAAAAAGCAAAATTGCTACATGAACAAACACTGTATTAAGTCACTGTACATCTTGTCAAGACTTTCCGTAGTGAGTGCCAATGTTTATCCCCCAAATCCATAACAGCACTAAACGTGTCCCTATTTCTTTAAACAAACCACTATCTACCTGTTCCAAGACAGACTGAATGATCTGTCTCTATTCCTGAGATTATGCAGGTTGGTGTCTTGTAGAATTAATGTGGTTTCTTTATTTTAATCCAAGTGCTACATTATATAAAAGAAATACAATATGACTGCAGAAATTGCATATAAATGAGTTCAGTGTAGATGGATTTGATAGATGTAGCTGGAAATTGTACTGTATTCCAGAATAAGAACATCACGCTTAGGCCATGATCCCAATGAATCCTATGGATGTGCAAGAAGTTGTAACAGTGGTAGTTTATATGACCTTTTTGAAAAACAAAAATATACAAAAGTACTTTCTGAGGCAGTGTAAGACGGAATGGAGAAACAAACAGCTTCAGTTTGCTCATACGAGCCCTTGTATATGTTTAAAATGGGTCTCTAGTTCATAAACTATTCATATGATTAAATGAATGGTTCAGGGTTCTGCTTAGGGCTAAGAGTGCAAAAAAGAAGTTATACCCTAGATATTACTGCTTCTTGAAACCTTCAATTAAATGTATGCATTAGTTCTTACTAAGTACCACTGGCAAAGAAATTAATTACCAGATGTAGTGGCATTTCAACTGTTTTTAACTTGATCCACTGAGCATCACAGCAAATTTAGCAATTGCATAAAAGATGAACTTGTGAGAAAACAAAATACTGCAAAATTCTCGATCATAATTGTGCATATTAGACAACACTATTTTGTCCACTATATTTACCACTTAACACTGCAAAAACAAAGAATGGATCATCAAGATCAGCATTTAAAAAAAATAAATCATATTTTTTAACAACCCAAATATTTTTGTTTTCAGAAGCAAAGATCTTTGTTTTGTTTTGGATGTACACATTCATTCATTGATTTGACTTCTGGAATTTTGTTGTTTTCTGTTCATTTCAGCTTTGCTGTTAGCCAGTGATGCTTGTAGGGCAGCTGATCCTAACAATCAGCCAGGAGAATTAAGAATGCTGCCACTTGAGGTCAGCTAAGTCTCACTAATGTAAAAAAAAATAAATTGCAGTCAAGGGTCAAGAACGCCTGCTGAAGCTGCATGCAGATGATAAAACATAGTCTCTATGTATTTCAATTAGGTTTGAAAGAGTGGAAAACAATAGGCATATTCATAAATTGGATCAAGGTGGCTCCTGAGGTGTACATGAAATAGATGATGTTTAAAGGAAGTGTACATTTCAGAATTCACTGAAATCAATTAATTCCAATGAGTTTGAATGGGTAAACAGGGTGAAATTTATTCATAATAGTGGGAGTTCGTAGATTTTTATACTGGCAATCCATTTTGTGTTTATATTTTAAATATCAAGATTGATTATTGAAGGCCCAGAAAAGTTTGACTGATGTTGACATATGACTTTTGTCGCCTAACTAGTACTTGAAAAATGTGCAAGTGCCAGATCAGACCGCACAACCTGTCTGGCACCAAGAGGATCTCCGTGCTATTTCTGAAAACTAGCAAATTCGAAGAGACACTTAGCAGTAAGTAGAAACTTTGCTGGTGAGTAAAAGGAAAGTGTGGTGTCCAGGCTTTATTTAAGAGGATGGGAAAGGGTCATTCATAATCTTTGCAGAAGCCTAGGGATTACACAGCTACAGTTCTTTTCACAAAGAACTACAGTCAATCCAGTTTTTTTCTGAAGACACTACTGCAGCTCTTGGCTTAAATGGCAGTAGAATAGTGCAAATCAGAAGTGCTGTTGGGACATATTAAGCAGTCTACTTTGGCCCCTCCAGCTGATGATTAGAACTCAAGATCTTTTAATTCCTGTTCAACAATTTCATTTTCTGCATAATACGTATGCTTTCTGTAGTGCATTCTGCTATATGTAAACATTTGTAACAGTCTGGGGGATCAAGATGTCATGAAAGCAAGGAAAGACAGAAGAGGTCCATGTCCCAACCCCCTGGCATGCACTTCATGCTGAATTTGCTTGTTTCCCCCTTCTTTGTGTAAATAATTGTTCTAGCTCAAGTATACAGAGAAGATTCAAGAAAATCATACGTGGAGTGACAAAATGACAGCATTTTTAGGAGCACAAATTCTCACAGTCTAGTGGATCCAGTTGTCATTATTTGCTATGATTAGTTGATGTTACACAGAATCTAGTTGGATCTGATGACAGCAGAAAACCAAGCAGAGCTGTTTATATTCTGATAAATTCTACCACTTTTATAGCTTGAGCAGTCTGACAAAATTCAGTTACCCAAATATTTGCTTGATGGTAAAACAACAATGACTTATAAAGATACGTATACAATCTGTGCAATGGAATTAATGATTTAGGGTGCAAGTCAAACATATTACAAGTAAAATTATTGTAGCTAGTTTCAACAATATATAGACTGCACTCATAGGGATTTTTTTTTTTTGGTTTAGCAAGCCACTGAGAAGCAATCCATTGCACTTTTCAAGAATTTTTTTTTATAAAAACAAAATCAAACAATGTTTTCAAAACAGCAAAAATTATTAAGCATTTTAAAAAACATGCCAAGAGCCCGCTTCATTCTGGTATACATTCCAAAGCTTAGTATCTTTTAAAAAGAACATCTGAAATAGTTATAAGAAAAGAAAAATGTTAAAAACTAATGGGGAAAAAGTGGTGCAGTTACATCAGGTCAGTTAAAAAAATGACATGAGAAAGTTTTAGCTTTCATAATTTTCTCTTCAAGTTTTGGCAAGTGTGCGATTGCAAATGCAATTATCCCCATAAGTGCTCAGTCCAGCAATAAGAAAAGTTTTGTTGGATAAAGTTTGTTTGTTTTTTTAATTTGAAGATCTGTAGTGCTGTTGAAACTGAAACTTTGTTACTGTTGGTAATATATAAAGTAATATTTCTTTGAGGATATTATTTTAAGAATGAACCTGAAACTTCCCCCAAAATTCCTTTGGTCTCCTCTCACCAAATACCATGCTACATCAAGATGAGCCCTCATTTGTAAGTTATTCTAACTTGCAGCAAAGTTGTTAAAATTAACATGGAAAAGCTTCTTTAGGTGAGCCTTTCTCCTGTTTTTCTGGAGTTTAAGACTGAAAGATGTTACCAATACCTCAGAAAAGAAAAATCCATGTAGAAATTCCATTGATGGTGCCAGGCAAAAATGTTTCTACAATTTTGCTTCAATGGATTTTTAAACACACAGTATGAGAGAGTTTTCTTGTTCTTTTTGGGAAATCAAGAGGCAGTCTCCTTATGAACACAGCTGATCTTCAGGTAGCACTATGGTACCTATCCCGAAGCTGTTGCTGCTAAGTTTCCGATTCACATTCATCACATAACTTCTTGTGCAAAACAAGCAGTCTAAGGAGAAAGAATGCCCTCTGGGTTCTAATAAAAATTGTAGAAAAGAAATTCGAGATAACCAACACTTCACCTATACTTCATCTTCCTAAAATTTATCTACAAAGGGAGGGCATCTGTGCGTAGACAGGATAAGCAAGACGGACATTTAGAGAGTCGTTGTGTTGGACGAGAGAGGTATGCTGGTAATGCAGGACTAATTCTTTAAGGGTGCTATATAGGTTATACGGCTCTGCAAACCCATAACCTCTTGGAGTGCTGTAGATCACACAGTGTTTAACTTCGCCTTCAGTTCTGTTAAGGAAAAGAGACAACATTTAATGTGATAAGTCAGCTAGAAGATTACAATAAAAAGATTCAGAAATTAATGAACCACATAGTTTATTAGCTCTGTAATCCAAGCTATTTTAAAGATTTTAGACCATTGAGACATCTATAATTTTAACAAATGTATCTGAGAGATTACAAGTATACTATTTCTACCAAAATAGTTTTGTTTTTAAGTAATAGAATTTAGACCAATGGGAGAACTGAAGAATGAAATATTTTATCAAAAGAATTTGAGTGAGAATGAAGAAAAACAGCCTCAAATTCCAATTAATTGTATCACTTATTTCATTAAAAGATTTGTATTTCACTGCTTTCTCTAATGATTTTCTAATTGTATTAAACAATAAGTTCACCAAAAATAGAAACATTAGGGGAATTGTGGCTGGGAAAGTCAAATTAAAACATGCTGGTATGTATGTTTAAAAAGTTTTTAAGAAGTAAAAGGAAAACATCCTTAAAGTAAAAAGCAGATGATTGAACTACTCCCACTCTAAAGCAAGCTCCTCTAATATAGATATGCTTTGCAAGTATGCTGAGAGCTTTCAGGTAATTCATAAAACCAATACTTACACCACAGAACAAGCATAGCAGCCTTTCTTGCTACTTTCTCGAATTAAAAATGCTCCATCAGGTTTCCCGCAAAGCAAATCTTCTGCCTGGACGCGATTGATGTCTCCCACAAACCAAGTCTTTTCATCATAATGTGGCAGATTTTCATCTTCCTCATTCATAAAATATGTACTAGGAAAACAATAAATCCTTTTTCCTTAATGCAGGGTTACTTTTTATAATAGGATCACTTATTCTTGAATAAAACAATGTATACAAACATCAGCAAAACCTTGCCTTAAAAAGAGCACGTAACACTACTACCATCAACAAAACTGGGGAGTAGGTATCGGTCATCTCATATATAAATGTGCATGCGTATAATTAAAATAATGAAAGAAGAAGGTACTGAAGCATTAGTTACATTTTTGTGTTATATTCTACATATGCTAAAATCCATTACAATAATAAACTTTACTTTTTTATGAAAGTATATAAAACAGAGAATATCTGTGTCATTTGGCTGTTCTTATGGATTTTAGACATGGTCTTTGACTAAGAAAATATACATATTTATGTGGTGATGATATTATTCTAGCACAGATCTGTATGCACCTCTACTAGGATTTTAAATACAATTTGATAGCAGTATAACATTAAACAATGGCACTTACTCATCAACAGTTTCATTTTTGATTCCCAGCCAGTCATTAATTCGTTTCTGCCTTACTCCTTTATGATTAAGCCAGCTGCCAAAGAGAGACAATACTAGTTATTAACTTTCTATAATGATTTGGATCATTCCATCAAATGCCTCTCCAAGATCCCAAGAATACTAGGCCTATTATTTTATCAATATAAATTGTTTTATCACAGAATTATGCCCAACAATAATGTTTTAAGAGAGTAGAAGACAGTTGTGCTTCTTTTGTGTGTGTGTGTACATTATGTGGCATTTTCTTTCTTGGCAAAAACAGCTGATTATGTCATAGAAAATATTTGTGGTATGTAAGAACATACACTTCCTCCTTCTTCCCTCAGTAATGAAAGAGAATGGCCGATTTATTCAACGATGCCCCCAATCATCGTAACACTAATGCACAAAGTCACCATATTGCAGAATGGCATAATTGAACTAATTAGTCTATGAACATTGCATTGCCTTTCATTTCAAATTGTCTGGGAGTATGGAACAAGAATAGTATTGAAGAAAAGCGCTGAAAAGGCTAGCTAAATTTATAATTCTTTTTGTGTCAAGAAACCCACTTATCTTATAGTATGTTATTAGTAGACCTGGTTGGCCATGTTTTTTTTTGCTTCTAATTAGAATCCCACTCTGAATCATGAACCTTTTATATTAATTAAAAACTATTTAAACATTTTAAAAATCCTTTTGTAATATCTTGTTTAGTTTTGTTACCCTTCTCTTGGAATTAAAGTAGAGACTAGGTGTTGTAATAGGTAGTGAATAATGGTTAGGTGCTTAGCTTGAGCTTACTTACACAAGGTACTGATCTCTGATTTTGCGTAACTGGATAAGATCAGGTTTGATACTGTTCATTTTCTTGTCTGTTTCCCGGTTGTCCAGGGCTTGCTTCTTCAAATCTTGTTCCAGTCGTATCTTACTATCATGAATCTCACCCAGGCGCAATTTCAATTTTTCATAATTTATCATAATCCTATAAAACAAAATCTAGTGTTTTTAAAAGTTACAAATACACTTCCCAAACTAAAATATTAAGTTCTGATTTTAAAAGTATGCACATATTTTATCCATAATTATATAGCACCCAAATCAATAGCATGCACTCCACAGAATAATTCTTGTCCAACTTGAAAACATCCCATTTCCAGTTCCTCCTTTAAAAAAAAAAAAAAAGCCTTAAAGTTTTATTAATAGTATATACTCGTGCCAACCTCAGTCAGCTAAATTATCTTCATTACATCAGGAAAAACCCTCATGGTGTCTAAAATGTACCTATATCCCTACAAACTGCTTTGATGTGCCTTAGGTGATAGAAGTGATGAGACTGAAGACAGAATTCTGATCGCAGAGGGAAACACTGAGGTTTCTTCTTGCCTTTTTGCCAGCCTCCAATGCTGGGTCTTTGACAAGATGAAATATCTCGATCCAGGGAAGTCCTAGCACAAATATGAAAGAGGGCTGAGAATATAATGCTAAGCCTGATGTAGAGAGCATAGAGAATGTCTTTGAAGGACAGTGGAAGGATCCATAACTAAGCTAATGATCAGATGAGCACAGAGACTTTTCCAAGAAACAAGTGTCAGCAGCTGATACTTGCCCCACCTTTCAAACATTCCTGTTACCAAGAAGGGGCTTTTTTTCTCCTTAGTCTGACCAAAACAAATGACATGCTGCATAAAAATGATTTTGGCTTCTGGTATCATAATTTGAACTAAAAGGTAATTCGGTTATATAATTGAGTATTCTTCTGCTGCTATAATTATACCTCTAGAATATGTAAACACTTCATTCAACATGATTGTGTTATTAAATTTTCCTGCTTGGTTGTATCTCTGTCTGTCCTGTAAAGATTTTGCTGACTTCAGATAGCATAATTAAGTTTTTTAAATTGCAATTATTATTTTTATAATGAAGAATTACTTATTTATATATACCTGAACTGTTTGTCCCTTAATTCAGAAAATGGAAATTCAAAATATTTTTTTAAAGACTGTATGTTAAAACCGTTAAGCTTTCTGAACTCAACAGAACATTCCTGTAATTCATAGCTGGAAACTGCATACTTATGTAATGACTCCAGATTAGTTATTTAGGTACTGTTTAATATTTAATGCAGCTACTTTGGAGCTGAGTGAGAACAACTAAAAAATATGGGGCTGACAATGTAATTACCCTACTGAACTGAACATTATTAGTAGCTATAGTATTTGGTAGACTTACCGTTCAATTTCTTTCTCATTCCCTTCTCTTCGAAATCGTTCAATGTACTCTTTGCTATACCGTTCTTGGGTGTGGCACTGCTCTTCAAATATTTTAATTGTTTCATTAAAAGCTTCTATTGCTGTCCTCTTCATTTGAATTTCCTGCACAAAGCAGTCCATTTAAAAGATGATAGTTTACAACCAGAAGCATAAAGCTATTAGAATGACTTCTTATGTATTACCATTACATGAAAATATAGCATACTAGTAGTTTACGGGGCAACATTAATTCAAGCTTTTTTAACACTTTACATTTTGCTAAAATGATTGAAATCTAGATTTGTTGCCTTACATGATGAAAAAAGCAACAATTTAAGTAAAGAAATTAAAGTGACCTCAACCATGAAGAACCAAGTGAACCTAGCCCCCAAAACCAAATATGAGCCCTCCAGCTCTAGATCTTAATGTAGAAGCACAAGAGAGTTTAAGGAGGGAAACAACTTGGAAAGCAAAAGTAATGTAAGCACAGGTCTATTTGCATGAAATATTGATATGAGAAGAAGTTTTCACAGATGATGTGGTCATTTTTCTAACATGTTTTGCAACAATGCATATTTGGTTTTTTTTCCTGAATGTGCAAAATCTGGGAGTTTTTTTTAGAAATAAAGAAATAGTTCGTAATATTCCAGATGTGGTTGTATCTCAAAATGTCTACCACACGTGAAAATGCTTCCTGTTCCAGAAGGTTTATTGCCAAAAATAGGAAGTATCCTGTAATAGTTGCATTCTGCAAGAATAGTTCCCACCTGGAACATAGAGAGTGCATATCCATGATGATGTAATCTCAGTTTAGAGGGAATGTAAAATTCTGTAAAGGTACAACTATACGTAACTATTAATACAGCAGCTTGGTTCAAGTCACTAATTCTAATTTCACATTGGCCTCTGATATATAGTAAAATGGCATGTACGGGGTAGAAAAGAGTGAAAGAAATTCTTTAAAAAATAAATCCCTTTCCACAGCTGTTTTAGTGGTCAAACTGTCACATGTGTGTTTCAGAATAAAGTGAGGAAAACTATATACCGAAAACCAAGCACCCCTTTGGTTTGCATGGGCATTTACTGTCAGATACTAATTTTTACATAGGTCACCATGAGAATGTAAATCAACTTGCAATATACCTGTGATGTTCTGGTATATTCTTCATATAATCTGTCATATTCTTTACTTTTCTCTTGATATTGAGTGTGGTATTCCTGAAGTTTTTTGCCCACAGCATCAATATTATCTTCTTTTACCAACTGATCCTGCATACATCAGAATAGAAAATAGATACCATTTTCTACGAAAGATAATTCAGATGCTTTTTTCGGTGCATAACTACCTCGGAGAAAACACATCAATCTTCTTAATCCTATAGAACAAATTCTTCTCAATTACCAACATTTCTCCACCCAGATTTTAAATGCTGATTGTTCCAATTACTAAGGAAATCCATAGATTTAAAGACAATATAGTTTTTGGACTTTTTGGGAGATCAACTTTTTTAGGATAAATGTACAACACCAACTTCTTAATTACTTGTTTAATCTCATTACAAATGTTAGGTTTTCATCAATGAAACAGTTTGGGTCTTTTTTTTTCTTAAAAAGATATCAAATGCAGATTTTATGGTAAGTAGATAAAATTATAATTTGTTCATCTTAGTTTTGCATCAAGATTCATTTAGATACACTTTTTAAAAAACTCGATGTGGAATTATATTAGATGAATAGATCTCAACCATTATAGTTTTTAAATGATGCTAAATAATTGATATACATGGTGCAAAGATAAATTCTTGTTAAGAAGTCTAAAAAGCCTGCATTTATTTATGTTGAAATAGTAAACTTTTATTTTTACATTACCTGCTGATATTTAGATACAGGATACATCAGCTTCACATCAAGTTTAGGATTATACTGGGCAAGAGATTCATGATGATAGTGGTTAATCAATTCCACAACAGAATTAAATGTCAGTGGATCAGAAAAGCCATATTTCCCATCCAGATGATAGATTTTTATTAATTTATTGTTGCCACCCTTCCTAGAAGGTAGATAATAACAATCATTAGGTACATAGCACATTGCATTGATGATGCATACAAATCGTAACATACTTTATGCTAAAATAGAAAGCCAAATAGAACAATTCCTGCATAATTATTTTGCACCATAAATTTTCATTTTTGCCTCAGTTCACTCATTTCTTTAATATTAGTACTTAAAAAATCATATGAAAATGCATCCTAATTAGAGCTACCCCCCAAACCTCACTAACTGTTAAGAACATCATGCTTAATTACAATTTTAAACTAAAACTTGGTAGAGGAAGTTTTTTATGAAGGTATAGAAAACATTATTCTTTAAGCCTGAGAAATTTTATAAGACACGATTTCTTTGCCTAATTATATGATCACATATTCTACAGAACTACAAGGAAAATAGTTTAGCTGGCCTCAAATGTATTGCAACCATTTGTATATCTGCATTGCTATAGGCAAATAAAAAATTCTTCTGGATTCAATATATTAAAACAATTGGTAGGATGAACCTTGAAAATTCAATCCTTTCCATTTCCAGATATTATTTTACTGTAATGTACTTTTCTTGAAGAATTAGTATTTCAAAAACAGCTGAGATAAATGTGAGAATATAATTCTCAATAGTTTTTAATCATGTGATTTAATCATATGATTGTTGCACATATACATGTAACAAAACTAAAAATATTAATGGCCTGTCAAAAAAATATTTGAAGCAGAGAGCAGAAGCAAGCTTTAACTTTTATATTCTTTTTTAGACCTATCCCGCATTTACTAAACAAAAAGCAGCTGCCATTAATTTTCAGAAATAAAAATAAAACACTGTAAAAGAAAAAGAAGCGAAGAAAAAACAAATATTTTTTAATAACGAAAGATAGTCACAAACAGGAATCGCATAAGATAGATCTAATTTATGAGAGTAAGTCACCCCAGATTAGGAATTAAATACAAGAGACAATGATTCAATGCAAAACAACACTCCTTGCTTATCTATAATCAAAATAACCGTTGATTTGAGTTTGATTTGATTTGAGAAAAAAATTTGAAGTAGTGATTAAGGAAACAGCTAGAAACTGGGAGACCATGAATTCTAGTCCTGCCTTGGGCAAAAGGCCAGCAGGGTGAACTTGTTCAGGCCATCTTTGAGAATTGTTCATAACTGAACGGAAGAATTTCTTTTTTTAAAAAAGGCATGGCTCACCTGCTTGTCCTGGCTATAGCAGTAGTATATATGAAAGATGCAGGTAGTCCTCAACTTATTACCACAATTGAGCCCAAACTTTCTATTGTTAAACAAGTCAGTTGTTAAATGAGTTTTGCTTCAATTTAAAACCTTTCTTGCCACAGTTGTTAAGTAGGTCACTGGAATTGTTAAGTCAGTGACACAGTTGTTAAATGAATCTGGTTCCCCTTGACTTTACTGTAAGAAGGTTACTTGTTAAGTATCTGAATTTTGATCATCTGACCACGGGGATGCTGTCATAAGTCGTAAGTGTGAAAAACGATGTCACTTTTTTCAGTGCCGTTGTAATTGTGAGTAGTCACTAAATAAATGGTTGTAAGTCAAGGACTACTGATATGAGAGATATCAAGAGACTGGAAGTATATAGAACACTGAGAAATTTCACCTCTACCTTTCCCCTGCACGTTTAACTTTTTGTGAAGTCAATTCGAGTCTCACCGGCTCGAGGTTGACTCAGCCTTCCATCCTTCTGAGGTCGGTAAAATGAGGACCCAGATTGTTGGGGGCAA
>JANHFL010009298.1:22655-35576 GCA_032468155.1 Oxyrhabdium leporinum | reverse complement strand
TTTGAACCGCTAGATTGAATCAGCAGAAGTGGCCTGCAGTTCAACACTCTAACCACTGCGCCACCTAGGCTCTTCATGGATATTGATACGAAAACAGCACATAACTATTCTAATTATCCCTAGTATCTACACAAGATATGGAAGAGTAGCATCCGGTGTACTGTTCCTAATCTGTTGGGGCAGGTGTGGCTCAGCTGGTGGGGATTCAAAGTTTTTACTCAGCGAAGTGCTGAAGAAGAGATACTCTGTCTGTATCCCCTCCAGTGCTTTTTTTTTTTTTTTGCATGAGAAAAGGTAAACACATGTTGCAATGAGAATGCTCGATATATACAGTATATAATCTTCAGTTTGATGGTTGTAAAAAGCCTTCAAAATAACTTATACGTGTGAAATATAATTATGTAAAACAAATGCAAAGCTTGAATCAAGTTAAATATTTTAAATTCGTTCTGGGTTACTCACTGTTGGATTACTTTTCACTTTTTAGTACACAGCAATGAGAAGATGCACTATGGTTGCAGTTATCCTTTGTACAAACTTGTTGTTAATAACATTTTATTGGGATTTTGGCAGAGAATGGAAAATGTAAAGCTTCTTTCTCTGCAACCTGTAGTCCAATGAAGACTAACTCTGCACTAAATATTACACAAAAAATAAACAAAACCTTTGCTGCATGTGATGGATTTAAAGTAATTTGTAGTTGGATCCTCAATCTGCCATTTTGGTTAATGATTTTATTCCAGATTGCCATCATTTGCAACTCTGTTGATTACCCACAAGTTTCTGGAACTGCAAAACTTCCAGTTAAGAGATTCCGATCACTGAATTTTGGGAAAAAAGTGGAATCAGTATAAGAGGCAGGTACTGCCACCTGCTGATTATCATCCTGAATTGCAGAAACCTCACCAAAAATGATAATTTAACAACCTTCCTACAGAGGTTTTGTGGGATTGCTTGCTGTGTGTCATATCATACACCAGGTATCTCAAATCTCTCACGTAATGGCATTTGCTTGGTCTCACTATTATTTTGCAGCTTTAGTAAGTGGTTTATTTCCACTAAATTAAAGGAGAACAAAATAGTTGCTTATTTTCTTTTCCTTTTATACAGTATATATATTATATTATATTATTTTTATGAATAAAAGGAAAACAGGTCTGTCCCCTTTTCCTACAAAAGAATACAACATTAATCTCTGAAAGGGAGAAATTAAGCAGGGGTAGGTTTTTTGACATTAATTAATTAAATTTGTTTTTAACTGTATGTCCTTTTTATTAAAGAAAATTTTTGCTGTTGTTAACCTAAAACAATTTACTACTTCTTCCAACCTTTATATATCATTCAGTGTGTTGGTTAGCAGTTTATTTATTTTTAAATACCTACAGTTTGATGTTGGAGGTCTTCATGCTGAAGTGTAAAAGGCAATAATAACTAATACAAGTGAGTTACTATGTGGCAAAATATTGCAGTGGAAAATGCTTGTTTCCTATTCCAATCAATCAATTACTTTTGCCCAATTCTGCATTGCAAAAATCTAGCTAATCAAGTCAAGCTTTTAGAAATTGCCTAAACCAAAAATACTCTTTTCTAAGAATGATTCTCAGAAGTTTTAGCAAGATTTGTTATGATGAATAGAATGGGGTTACAAGAATTCCAGCAGTTAAACTATCTTTGGTATAGAACCATTATACCAAATATATATATAAACTAGGATAGAAAGATCCTGGTTCTCTTTCTAATAGCCTTAGAACAATCTGGTGGAGAGGTGGTTGCCTTCAATTATAATGAGGAAGTTTACAGCTGTTTTTTTAAAACTATGTTTCTTTAATTTCTATCGGCATAGCAATTCACTTCATGAAGAAAATATTTGAACCCATTCCGAGGTGCAAATGTGAGTTACATATTTTAATATACAAAAAGGAAGAGCAGAAAAGGATGGGTTTGGGGAAGAGTGTGAGGATATTGGATATATAGGATACAAGTCACATTGAAGGGATTGTGTTGTGCATCTGTCAGTCACTTCCACCCAAATCCACCCTCCGGAATCTCATATCTGAAACAATATATTTCACATGTGAGAGGAACACCTGGCTGGTGCATGGAGTTCACTTACCCTGATCAATTAAAGGTAGACCATGGTTAGCACAAGATGTTCCCTGTTTAGGAAGTTCTCAGCAATTCATGGTGACCAGAAATGAAGATGCATTGCTTTGTTTAGCCATCATTAAAAGCTGCTGCAGCAGCACACCATTTAAAAAAATGTCTAAAATCAAAGATCAGATAGCTGAACTAGTCGAGTGCTACCTTTGAGAATTCAAGATCAGTGAAAATCTCACCATGTTGCTTATCAATCTTAATTGGATGACCAGCATAGGTTTGTAAATATTATGGGCTTAGCCCATCTCTATAAACAAGTGGCCCCCAGCCTTTTGGGCACCAGGGACTAGTTCTGTGGAGATAGGTTTTTCCGTAGACTGGAGGGGGCATAGTTTCGCATGCAGCTTGCATCCCATGGATGGGGCTTGGCTTGTTTGCTTGGCCTGGTTTCTGGCATGCCGTGGAACGGTGCCAGTCCATGGACCGGGGGTTAGGGGTCCCTGCTGTAAATGATTTCCTGTAAATACATCACCTTTGAGGCTATAATTATAAAATCCGATTCATGAATCGTTGCTCAAGTCAAACTCCTGGTCTTGGGAATGTCTTGTCTTACATATAGAATGCTTCAGTCTCCAATAAAGGTGTATGAGTTGCTGAAGAAATCTTGATAGAGATGGAAGCAGAGGCAGCAGGAGGATTGTGGAGGAGAAAGAAGCTGTGATGGCTAGGAAGTGGCAGCCAGTGGATGGCTTTCTAATCTTGTTTGAATATATGACGTATATTCAACATCCGATCTTTTGCCAACTAACTTTGTAAATTGATTTTAAGTAGTACCCTAAAATCAACAGAATGAAGGACAGTTCTGACCTATATTAAGACAGAGGTGCAATAGTCACAGATATGTGATCCTAGAGAGCATCCTAAAATTATAAGCATTCAGGAAACACAAAAAGAAATAGGAGGCTTTTTTTTAGTGTTCCATTTAGTGTCAATATTTCAATGCTTTTTTTTAAATAATACACAAAACATGCTGTAGCAATTTGGAAAATGTCCAAACAAGAAATGCTGTTCATTTTGTTTTGCTTTAGAGCTTTGTGAATTTTGAAAAGCAGATCAGAAAAGAATTAGATGTGAGCTTCCTAAGGAATTGCTTTTGACATTCTATAATTTAATTCTTTAATTCTGTAGCTGTCCACTAGAGGGCTCTCTGTCACAATCAAGAGACATACATATAAGTCAGTGTTGAAATGAAACTTGACATGAAGTTTTTAAAAAGTCAGCTGCATAAACTTTTTGGGCCAACCATCTACTTGATCAAAAAGGACTTAATAACCAATGTGAGTTGATGAAAAGTTTATCACTTAATTCCAACCAATTTCTACTTGTTTTTATTGATTTGTATCATTTATAATACTTTCAAATCTTTTCTTATGTCTAATTTCTCTTCGTTCTTCATTCCTAAGCTTTTTCAGTCACTCAGGATTATGCACATTGTTTTTGGGAAACTCATTTTTATTCTTCTGTTTTTGTTCTTCAGTTAAGATGAAGAGGTGAAGGTAATGGCTGTGAGTTCACCAGGAAAGTTCAGCTGAGTGCCAAAAGCAGAAAGCAAGATAGGACATGTGGTGTGTGTGTAAATCAATGCTGGAACTCACCTTACTGCACGAAGCTAAGATTTTAGTAGCCTCTCTTCACTGTGTAGCCTAATAGCCAATAGAAAAAAAAAGATCATTCTGGCTCCAATCAGTAGTGAACAATCACTTTTTGCATTTACTGCTCAGAGTGAAACACTTTGAATGCATATCATTCCTTTAATACGAAGATTTAATAATGTAATCTAATCCTTATATGTTTCTGATTAGAATTAAGTTCTTTTGAAATTAATGGGATTTAGACCAAATTAATGGATCAAAATGAATCTGTTGGAAGTTAAAACCCACCCCACTTCTAGAAAAATGAAATATTTTAGGATATACTAAAAAAGGCAGAATATTTCCCCTAAAAAAGAAGTAGAAACTCAGAGAGGAAGAAACTCAGTCCCCTCACCTTTGTTAATGGGCCATTAACGCCTGAGCCAGTCTATTCTACATAATAAAGATCTACCTCCTTCAGGCAGAGCCATATAATTGCCCTTCATTGCATCACCCAGCAAGATTCATTCAACCAAACTCAGCACACAGACAACCTACAAAGCTAGCCATGACCTATGACAATAACCAGTCAGGATACTCTTCCTGCGCCCCAGGAAGTTCAAAGCCAGAGAGGACATAAAACCAAAGGGCTCTCAGCATCTCTCCACCCAACATCTCCAAGGCATGTGATCTTATTCATCAAAACCATGTGGTCCTGCTGTCCACCATTAAACCATCTTATCAAGCAGTCACCATGTTTCCAGTGTCTTTTTCCCCACTTGGAACAGAACCCAGAAGGATATTTCTTCCAGCAATTCAAAGCGTGGGGAAGTTGCATTTCAAAAAAAAATATTGCTTAAATCTTTAGGTCAATTTCACTTTTAAAAATAAATCTTCAAAATAAGGATTTTATAATAAACTAGAGGACTATCTGCAAATAAAAACTCTATGCCCTGTCTTCTTATAGGCATCTTCATCTGACATTTAGCTTTTCTTCATTAGGTTTTGTCTTACAGCTGTAATAAGCAAGAACATTAGATCGCTACTCTTTTCAATTGTAGACATTACTATTATCTATCATCTGTTCATTAACTGATCTTGAACATGTATTTGCTGTCCTATTCAGATGATCTTTAAACAGACATCCAGAATCAACCGATATAGGTGCAAAGTTGGCTCTTAAAAATAGAGTATACTAAACTATGAATCTGTTGACCAACAAACAAGGACCTTATAGATTCTTATTATTGAGGACATTGCTGGAGGGTAGGCAATCAGGAATTATTAGTTCCCAAAACTTGTAGCCTTTGTTCCACAAAGAGTATATATGTCCTGGATTTTACTAGAGAAGTGAGGACATACTGTCATGTCATGTAACTCCATGCATCCATCCAGAGATCAGCCAAGTGATGATAAAATGTAGGTTTTTCTTGTAAAACCTAAGAATAAAAATAAAGAGGAACTGAAAACTCCATCAGAATGTTCTATTTATTGCTGCCACTACATGAAATTATCTCAAAATCACAGAAAGGAGCTAGCTTTATCTTCAGGCTGATGAGATTCAGCAGCTTTAAGTAGAGAATAGTAAGGAAGGTGATGAGATAGCAGTCTGCACATGAACTCAGAACTATGATCAAATTGCCTCAGTAGGAAAAAAGAAGTGCTTCCTTCATCTTTTTTCAACCAGTACAACATCCTGCTAGTCTAAATTGGCTTTTTCTGCTGGCTGTGAATGCTGAAGGTTTCTCTTCTGTGCAGACCAATGAATACTGACAGCCATTCCCTTCCTCATGCTCATTGACCTTCTCTGTCGGGTCTCAGCTGCAGTTTTTTGCTAATCTTTTCACTCAGTTGTTTACCGATAGAGTATTTCCCTGCCTGCCAGCTTCCTTTTATACTGCTGATGCGTAAGTTGAGTAAGTTTACAGAAGGAATCCCCTCTGTATTTTCCTACGACCCTTTAAGATCTGAACTATGACTTTTCTGTTAGGATCATTAGCTGTAGATGATAAATAAACTCCTTCAGATTATATTGTTGCCTTTTTAAAAAGTTTAGGTTTGTTCCAGCTACAATATAACATTGTAAAAATATACTAATTATGATCCATGGATGTTTGAAACTCGTAAATGGACGATGTTGCGTGGATTGAGCTGCAACTCAGTGGGCCTTTACCTTTACCCAAGATTGTTGAAATGGAAATGACAATTCTCCATGTGATGTGCAACCAAAAGTATCATCATCTGTCATTTTTGGCACAGAGCCCTTGAAAGATGCTTCCCTTGATATCCTTCTAAGCTTGTCATTTCCATGCCCTCCCAAGTGAGGCAAACGGTAGATTGCTTCCTTTGTTTTTGAGAGATGACTCAGATAATATTAAGAGCCATCGTTGCTGCTACAAGGCCACATATCCACACCAGAAAAATTTCAAGCGAGAAGGTCTCGCATTGTTGAAGACCCATTCATCCTACACTGCCCCTTCAGAGAAGATGGACTGCATGGAGTGCATTTACTAGCAAGTGCTTGGTTCCTGTGGGAATGAGCAGCGTCTTTCATTTCAGCCAGGTGGATAAATTTTCTAGAATTATCAAGCATCGTAGGAAGGTGTGCAGGAATCTAAAATGCATACATTTGAAATAGGGTTGAAAGACAGTAGCATTGCAACTAGGAATAATTTAAGCTTTTTACAGACAAGTTAGAGAAGTACTGTCTTCTTCTTTCCCCTCATTAACCATGCAGCTATGCTTCAGTAATTGAATTTAAAAATGGCAAAGTTAGCTGTAGTATAATCATTGATACGACTGATTTTTCCAAGGATGTGTATCCTTCCAGAATAATTTTATTAGTTAGAACTATTGGCTTGCAGGACTGGAGAAAAAGAGGGCAGAAAAAAATGGGATATGCAGCAATTTCTGCTATGATGCTCCATTAAAAACTACAGCTGCAGTTCAGCTGTGAGCATTTGGTGTTCATGTATTAACAGTGCCAGAGTTTGAAGCTATAAAAGCCAATGAGTCTTTGAGATTTGGAGGAGAAGCAGGATGAGACATCCCGGGAAGGATCATTGCTCCCTTCCCTCTGTGGCTTGTTTGTCTCCATTGGATTAGATGCTGGTGGGGCCATCCCTGCACTGCTATGCCTGGCATGAAAGAGTTGGATGTAGGAACCCCACTGATCTTTCAGTCTTCACTGATCCGGAGGGAGCACAGTTGAAAGAGAGAAAACGAAAGAGACCAGGCTGTTTTCTTCTGCTTCTTTGTTTTGAGTTGAACACCCTGGAAGTGCTAAACATCTTTTCATGTGGAACTTTGTTTTGCTAATGTACTGGATGTGATTTTTTATTATTTTTTTTGAAAAGGAAGAAGCAAGCTTCTAGAGAAATTATTCTTTTTAGGAATAAAATCTGAATGGATTACTAGTTTCCTAATAATATTTGCTCTTCTGTGGTGAAAGACAGAAATGGATGGAGCCAGGAGAGAATCTGAAAACGGGACTTTGCTGATAGATGCCTCCTCACGTTTGCCACTGGTGGATCCCTTCTCACAACCATTGCCTTTGATTGAATCCTGGAATTTCCATCTACTCTCTGCTCTAATGTTCTTGGTGACCTCCTTGTCCCTGTTTGAAGATTTTATTGTCATCTTCATCGCTGTTAAATTCAAACAGTTGAGGTGAGCCTCTCAACTATGTCATTGTGAATGGCTGACTTCCTTGTATCTCTGGTTGGGGGAACAATCAGCTTCCTAACTAATCTGAAGGGTTATTTTTATATGAGCCATTGAGCGTGCATCCTGGAAGGGTTTGCAGTCACGTTCTTTGGTAAGTGGAAAGTCTGGTTTTTTTCACAACCTTTAGAACAAGTGACATTTGCACTTTTAACATCTATAGTTTGTGTGGTTATGGACAGGGGTAAAAGGTACACAGTGTACACAGTTGGCACTGGCTAATACTGCCAAGCTGACATTTGCTAATACTGATGTTGATTATTGAATCATACACAAAATGATTTCTTAGTAACTGCTTTCACTTCTGAAGCCAGAGAAAAATACATACTGCAAGGCACCCCTTTTCAATATATGCATGCATTTATAGAGATGTCTCTCTTAAAAGATTGAAGAAAAAAAGTTTTTTTAAAAGAGGTGGGAATAATACCCCCTTTCATAATAATATAATTTGAAGCGATCATGATGAAGTGTGTCTCCTTGTCAAATAATATTGTATCCCAGGGTAACTATAATGTTCTCAATTGATCAAGTACTGGTCAGTTAGTTTGTGTCTAAGTTACACATAAAAAAAAGCTTTTGCTATTTAATGGATCCTACATATTTTCCAATCAGCTTAGTATCTTTTCTAGCAACTACAGTTACTCCCTAGGTTAAATTTAGTAAGCTGTTCTACTTCACTGTTCATAGTACTGTTTTAATAAAATTATATTGGATTAAGATTAAGCATTGAGCTATCCTGTGTTGTAATTTAAGTCTTCTTGGAGTGAAGCTTGATTCTTGGTAACTGAATGGATACATTCTTGTAGATTTCTTGGTAAAGATATAGAAGTGATTTGCCACAGTTTTCTTCTTGGTCTTTTTTTCAACTTTCCAATCCAGTTTTACAGCCCTCCTTGTCCCAGAGCACCCCCCCTTCAAATACTGTCCAGGGATAATCCTACTGTAGAACTTCCCTACTCAATAATAATGCATAGTACAGGAGTTGTTTTTTTCTTAAATTGAAGTGTTGAGATATTTTTTTAAAGAAATCTACAACCCTATGTAGGGTGAGTAACCTGACCAAATTATAGGGAAACCTACTGAATGCAGCACATTCAATTTTTTATGAAAGATGCTTCACTATCTAATCCTGAGAACTGATGTTGTCAACAATTGAGGGAGGAAGAAGTTCCAGAGGTGTCATGTCAACATTGGGAAGAAGTGCACTCAGATTCTCCTGTTGGTATCCATTGGAATAGGACCAGGCAGTGATGAAACACTACATTGTTTTGATGTCAATTGTGGCCTCTTGTGAATTTACATGTGTCATCACAATATAAGCATAAGAGTGGTGTGGTGGCCTAGAGGTGGAGCTCTCGCCTAACAATCAGGAGGCTGTGAGTTCGTTCCTAGGTAGAGACAGATATTTCTCTCTGTGGGCAAGTTGAGAATATATCTGCTGAATGTAACTCTGCATTGGCAACAGGAATGGCATCTGGCCAGTAAACAAACATTCAGTTGCCCAGCTTCCACCTCGCAAGGGATTATGGGGTCATTAAAAGAAGACGGTTATGATCACAATATAAGCATAACAGAATGGAGCTTTTATGGTGATGTCACAATGCACGTTCTATCATTTTGGAGTCATCACAGTTAGGGATGCCTATGATCATCTCTATGTTCTCTTGTCAATAACATGCTCGGTTCCATCAATATCATTTGATGTCATCAAACAGGAAAGTTGATAAGAGCAATGATGTCAGTAGACAGGGAAATGTGTCTAAATATTATGGAGGGAGGAAGAGAAAGAAAATTCAAAATAAAGATTCCATTTTCAGTGTCAATCCTTACAATCATTACTGTACTACTATCCTCAATCCTTGATGTAAAGCCTCTGTGCCTAAATGTCATCTGTACTGTATTTCAGTGTTGCACTCTGGGAGTCATGCAGGACCAGGCACATAGGTTGTGCTGTATACCTTCAAACAGTTCATATTCCAGACAGCCACACTGTTTTGGACTGAAGCAGCAAGACTGTTTGAATGCTCTGATATTTGCTATCAATCTTTGGATATTGTAACTGATTTGTATCACCACTTTCCATGATGAAAATCAAGGTGGGTTCTGTTTCCTTCCATTGATTGTAAATGATCCTAGGACAAATTTGTCCCCAAATTGTCCAGAGAGGTTCACGGCTAAGAAACCTGGATCAGTGTCAAGGTGGTCTCTTGTATTAGTTTTGGGGAAAAGCCAAGGATCAGGACTAAAGGAACATGTTTTGGGTGGCCAAAGTTACAGTATTACTGCTGATGTATTAAACTAGGCTTGAGAAAAATTATTCTGGAAAATAAGCTAACAGTCTAGACAATGTATTGCTACATCAGGACGAGAGCTTTAGAGTACAGCAGGGATGTCAAACTCGATTTCATTGAGGGCTGCATCAGGGTTATGTTTGTCCTTGGGGGCCAGGGTTGGTGTGGCCAGAGTGGGCATGGCCAGCTTGACATCACTCATATCAGGGGCATCTGTGGTGGCTCGAGTGCTTTGACAGCAAAAATGAGCTCCCGAGCTCCGTTTTCGGCTGCAACGGCCTCCTGCCGCCCTCTGCCAGTGAAAATGGAGCTCTGTTTTTGCTGGTGGAGGCACCACAGGCTGATCCTTCACTGTTTCCAGGGCAGCCCCGTGGGCCAGATCTAAGCACCCCACAGGCCAGATCTGGCCCATGAGCCTTGAGTTTGACACCCCTGGAGTAGATGGTCCTATAAATGGAATTCTGGACTTAGGTTTCCTTGCTGGAAAGCTGGCCTTAATTGAGTAAACTATGGCCTATTCTCTTCCTCTGTAATGTCTCTTATTCTCATTACAGGAACCGTTGCCCTTTGGTCACTTGCTCTGCTTGCGTTTGAGCGCTATGTTGTGATTTGCCATCCCCTGGGAAATGGGCACTTCAAGGGGAAACATGCTGCTCTAGGAATAGCCTTTGTGTGGGTTTTCTCCTTGATATGGACCACCCCTCCAACAATGGGGTGGAGCAGCTACACTCCCAGCAAGATTGGGACCACTTGTGAACCCAACTGGTAAGGCAATTCAGGGAAGCAGCCTTTGTCTAACTACTTTTCATCTAGCAGAACCTAACTGGTTTACCTGCATCTGTCTTTTATAGGTATTCTGGAGAATACAATGACCATACTTTCATTATTACTTTCTTCACCACTTGTTTCATAATGCCCTTATTGGCTATTTTGGGATCCTATGGAAAACTGATGCAGAAACTTAGAGAGGTAGGCGCAAATGTTTATTACTGTAGAAATATAATACTGTAATATAATTTATTTTATTTATATTAAATGTACATGCCACCCATCTCACTATTGAATCGACTCTGGGCAACTTACAAAATAATAATGAATTTCAAGGCATGGCATTTTGTGTTAAAGGGAAGTATTTTAGCAATGGTAAATATATAATCTTTAATATGTTACCCTTAGAAACTAGAACAACTACAATGCCATGGATAGCATTAACCTGCCTCCAAAGTTAAATATAAAGTTTATTTTATTTTATGAATGAAATCTTAGGCAAGTAACAAATCAATTACAGTGACTTCATTGAAACATTTTAATATAATTTTCTCTTTCATTTCCTTTGGTCCAAAAATTATTTTGGTACAAAATAATTAGAATATATAATTTAATATTCTTTATTGCATAATGAATACACTCACCTATATAAAAAAGAAAGCCTATAATATAGAACTTGACACTTTCCACGTTATATTATTTGGTTGATAATCTGACAGAAAGTGATAGAAAATGGACTTCTATTTCAGCAGAAGAGTAAACCAAAATTTCCTACAGTTGTACACTTCTACAATTCCATGGAGCTAAATGGATCAACTAGTGAAAGACAGATGGCTCTCTCCATACTTCTTCCCTTCAAATTGCTTTGGCTCCCTGAGTGAGCTTGGGGCTGATCAGCAAGAGAAATTTAGCCTTCAGATGTCATAATCTTTGCCCAAATGGCTTGGTAAAACATAGGTACAAAAAATACATATATATATAACACATACTGTATATCAGGAGTGTCAAACTCAATTTCATTGAGGGTCGCATCAGGGTTGTCTTTGACCTCGGCGGGGAGGGCAGGGGTGTTTGGCCAGCTTGATGTCATTTGTGTCGGGGGTGCCTGGGGCCCGAGCGCTCTGCCAGCGAAAACGGGCTCCTGAGCTCTATTTTCAGCTGGGATGGCCTCCTGCAGCTCTCTGCCAGTAAAAACGGAGCTCGAGAAGGCCATGTGCAGCCCTCCTGAGCTCCGTTTTCGCTGGCACAGGCACTGCAGGCCGGTCTTTCGCTGTTTTCAGGGCAGCCCCACAGGCCAGATCTAAGCACCCCATGGGCCCGATCTGGCCTGCAGGTCTTGAGTTTGACACCCCTGCTGCATATGTATATGTACAAATATACACAGACAACAAAGCAGCTAATAATAGTGTGCATCTATTGTGTTGAGGGATGATGCATATTTTCTCTGTGGCAATAAAGGAAGCATAGATGTTATTCCTTTTATATTCCACTTTTTTCAGGCTAGTAATTTTGTGACCTCATACAATCCTATCTGATACTAACAAAACACACATTTTGGTGCTGCTCTGGACAATGCATATTTGCACAGATGTTATAACTAAATCACAGAAGTTCAGAAAGTCTCTCTGGGGGAAGATGGACAAGTGGCTCTTGCCCTTCTATCCACTAGCATGAAGAAATGCCCTTTATTCTTTTAAACCACACCTAGGTGCTCCTTTAAATATGAGCCAGCCTTTCAAGTCAATTCACAAAGAATATCAGAGAAAAGCAAAATATAAATGGAATAGGAAACCATACCGATAGAAGTAGCAAAACAATTCTTCAACCAGCTAACACCATAATATATTAAATTAAATGGCCAGGTTAAAAGAATTTATCTATCTTTACTGATGTGCCAACATAAGCATCCTTTTTCGTAACTCTCAGAGGGATAGAAGAAGAGATGGACTTTATGCCCCAGAAACATTTATATAATAATTTATCTTGCAGGATATTACTGTATAGAGTAGAAGAACTGGAAAGCAATATCAATATCTCAAAATGTTTCTGGGAATCTGTCAAGAGTGATTGGAATTTAGGGAGAACAATTCATGTGATCTAATTTGCTTTTTTTCTTTTTTTGTTGTTTTGAGCACATTCCTACGCACTAGCAAATTTTGTCTTCCTGCTGTTTCAGTCCTGTCTTCTTCCTTCCCAGTTTCTCTGGAGTTTTCAGTTCCTCTTTGAAAAATCAAATTTCAAGACTGAAAAATGATTAATGTCCTTCCCCTTTCCAATCAAACAAAATATTTGATTCTTATTTCCATTTCAAATGCAGAGTAAAGCAATGATTTAAAATTAAAAGTAATAGAACACTGTGTGTGTGTGTGTGTGTGTGTGTGTGTGTGTGTGTGTGTGTGTGTGTGTGTGAG
>JANHFL010009298.1:0-17719 GCA_032468155.1 Oxyrhabdium leporinum | reverse complement strand
ATCTAGAGAAAAGAAGGACTCGAGGGGACATGTTAGCAGTCTTCCAAAATTTGAGGGGCTGCCACAAAGAAGAGGGGAGTCAACTTATTTTCCAAAGGACCAGAGGGGAAGGGCAAGAAAGAATGGATGATGGAAACTAATCAAGGAGAGAAGCAACCAGGAATTTCCTTCAAGAAAGGAAAACCAGAGTCAGCCAAGGCATGAGCTGAAGCTCCCTCATTCCCAAGAGAACTCTTCCATTTTTGTCCGAATTGTGGATTCCCTGTTAAGAGCTGAAGCAGATTCCTAAATCTGAACCGACACTGAATCCGACCTCTGCCTCGGATGATGTTTCTCCTAGTTCAACCCCAAATGCGCCCGCAGTAAACGGCAATCGTTGTTTCGTTGGAAAGTTGAGTGAAAATGTTTTACCGTTAAGAAGAAAGTTGGTTAGGCAAGAAGAAGGCCGGCTGTTCACATCGACAGGGGATATCCTGTACGCTCCGGTGCAATAATGCAGTTCTGGGGGGGAAAGGGAGAAGGTTTACAATTATTAAGAGAATACCTGATCTCAATGAAGAGGTATATTCTTTACAGAAAGAATTTGAAGTGACGTCCTCGTTTAAAAACATACCCCTGCCCCGTTGCCATAATTTAGGAGGGGGGAAAAAGGGGGGAACAAATAGGACAATCTCTAGAATCAAGCAATGCGGGAAAAGCTTTAGAGGGAAAATGGATATTTACCGACACTATTTGTTCTGGGGGTGCACCATTTTAACGTGATGGTTTCTTTAAGGGTACCCTCTTTGCTGCTGCCACCCATGTGATTATCACCTGCGATGCAGAGTTGAAAGATTAATGTAAGTTAATAATACTTTAATAGTAACACGAATGGAAAAAGGGAGAGAATAATGCTCTTGCTACAACAAGCGTTGGCTGTCTGAGGTCCCTGTTCTATTCTGTAGGCTAATCCATTGGCATTAATATGACTCTGAAAGACACAGCAGCCCTGGTTTGAATCCTGGAACACTCTGAACAGAGATTTCTCATTTTTCTTTTGATAAAACTTCCTTGAATGTCGAAATAGGAAATTGCGTGGGTTGTTGTTTTTTTTTGCTGGTACAAGAAATGCTGTGGGTCCTATCTAGTAAGCTTGGATGCTTTAAAATGATATACAGCAATGGCACTTAGACTTATATGCCGCTTCACAGTACTTTACAACCCTCTCTAAGCGGTTTACCGAGTCCGTGCATTGCCTCTAACAATCTGGGTCCTCATTTTACGACTTCAGAAGGAGGGAAGGCTGAGTCAGGTCAGGAGCGAACTGGCGAACTGCTGGCTGCCAGCAGAATTAGCCTGCAATACTGTATTCTAACCACTGCGCCACCATGGCTCACAGAGGAACTAAGTTCTTGTTCCTTTGCAGAGACAAAGATTTTTTTAAAATTTATTTTTGCCATACTCACCACTTTTTAAAAAGTCTACATGGGCTTCCTTATGATGTAGCAGTTCCACATCATAATTGGCAGAGGTGTTGGCATGTTGCTCTTCCTGGATTTTTTCAAAAAAACAAACAAGGACTGTAACGTTACCTGAACAAACATTTTCCTTAGTTTAGTTTCTTTTTCTTTTTTTTCAATCCATAGAGGGACAATTCTATCTTTTACTTTTTAATACAAAATTGCCAAAAGGAAAAAAAAAAAACCCCAGAACACTCACAATACGAATAGATTAGAATTCTGGGGGAAAAAAAGAGATGCCTTTTCTTACAAAAGACTTAGGCAGCTTGATCCAATGTTTACTCAGAAAGTCCTACATTGTGCACCTATTTTCACCTGAACACAAATTTCAGTTTGCAAAAACCTCCAGGTTTCTTGAAATTATTTTTTTCTGGCCCAGGGAGAAGCCAAGAGGCAAACTCTTTTACATTGGCGACAAATTAAAATAAAAACAGCCAATATAAACACAGATCCAGCACCCAGTTCTGTCCAGTGATAAGATGGTGGATAAGGAAACTTTTCCATTTCTTAAGGAATTAACAGTAATCGAAAAGCTAGCCGTTGAGTGCTCTGGTGGCCTAGAGGCGGAGCTCTCGCCTCACATTCAGGAGGCTGAGAGTTCGATTCTAGGTAGAGGCAGATATTTCTCTCTCTGGGCACACTGAGAATATATCTGCTGAACAAAACTCTGCATTGGTGACAGGAAGGGCATCTGGCCATTAAAGCACTCTGCTAGCTCCATTCAGTTGCCCAGACTCCATTCCACAAGGGATTATGGAGTTGTTAAATGAAGATGATGATATGATAATCCATTATTGTGGCATCCCCATTGTCAGTGGTTTTCATCTAGCAGAGTGATCTCATCTGTGCAATGGGACTGCTCTGATACTAAAACAAATTCTCAGGCTTGGTGTTGCAATGAATCACTAACATTTCAAATAATACAGTACAGATAGTCTTCAAGTTATAACCACAATTGAGCCCAAAATTTCTGTTGCCAAATAAGACAGTGAGTTTTGCCCCATTTTACGACCTTCTTGCCACAGTTGTTAAATGAATCACTGCGGTTGTTAAGTTAGTACTACAGTTGTTCAGTGCATCTGGCTTCACTATCAACTTTGCTTGTCAGAAGGTCGCAAAAGGGGATCAGGACACATAATATGTCCTAAATATGAGTCAGTTGCCAAGTGTCTGAATTTTGATTACATGACCAAGGGGATGCTGCAACAGTTGTAAGTGTGAAAAATAGTCATAAGTCACTTTTTTCAGTGCCATTGTAAGTTTGAACAGTCAGTAAATGAACTGTTGTAAATCGAGGACTACCTGTATGTACTTATCTGTGGCAGAGGTTACTTCCTAAAAGTGTCCCAAAAGTACTTTTTCAAGAGGCAACTGGACTTTTTTGTTTTTTGTTTTGAAGACGTTTCATTTCTTATCCAAGAAGCTTCTTCAGCTCTGACTGGATGGTGGGGAATGGAAGAATTTATATTCCTTGCAGACAACACAGTCCTTTCAACGGTTCCAAGAAGGCTCCACACCCATTTGCAACATTCAGGTGACCCTGACAACACAGATAAACCTCCAGGTCACCTTAACAACTTGCTAGAAGAATGCAAATGACCAGTTGTCTGCAAGGAGTATAAATCCTTCCATTCCCCACCATCCAATCAGAGCTGAAGAAGCCTCTTGGATGAGAAGCGAAATGTTTTCAAAGAAAAAACAAAGTCCAGTTGCCTCTTGAATAAGCATCTTTGGTTGAGAATGACTGAGAATCTCCATAGACATTCCTAAAAGTGCATTCTTTTAATTTATATCTGAAAAAATTTCTTGGCTAAATGATCCTTTTGTCAGAATATGGACATTTGCACCAATGCAGCATGGAAATACTCAACATTACATTCTCCAAATCTTACTTGCTCCTCCAGTCTGGCACAGTTCAAGCTTTGGCATTTTGCAACCGATTCTGGGAAGACCATTTCTCACACAAATGACAAATAATGGTCTTCTCCCTTAATATTATTAATAAAATTCAATCATGAGTCCCTTTGTTCCCTTTTTTTAAAAGGTTACATAGGTTTAAATAGGGCAATTTTTTTTCTTTTATTGAAATATATTAGGCAAATGCCATTCCTGTCATAAAAGCTAATTGATAATGTGATTTGTTGTGTTGGTAATACATAATTCAGAAAGCTTTTTTAAAGGCTTTAATACACAAACGGTATTGTTTAATATTTATTGTGTTAAAAGAGAAAGCATCAGGTTTAAAAAAACAGGGCTGTGTAAATGAAATATTTCTGGAAGCTTTTATTCTTGTTTTGGGATTTTGCCAATGGTTTTCTAGTGGAAAGGTCATTATTTTCTAAGTAATTTTTACCAGAACATATTTCTTTAATATGTGTATGTGCGCTTTAATTTAAGAAAGACAAAGATTATATAAATTTTAGAAAAAAATAGTTTCACTAGTAAATCAAAAGTAGTTTACAGCCCAAGTAAAATTTGTTAATGATATGTATTGGGAGACATATTTTGTTCTGTATAAAGCACTTGATTTTTAAAATGCATAATAAAGGTATTTTTCAAAAAGGTGTTATTAGCAAGTATCTACTGTGTTAATGAAAAGTCAGACATTTTTATGCTTGGAGCACTTCTAGGAGTTGTCATTTCCGCAGCTTTAAAATACTTTGGGCAGCCAGAGATTAAAGATAATTTGAGGAGACCATTATACAGTCCACTGAGCTCCATTAATCTTTATAGTGATAACTACATAACTTTCCTAGCATTCCCTGTTCCTATCCATTTGTAAATACTGTTGTCTTTCTCTGTATTTTTCTGTTCAAATAAATGATTTTCCCCACTGCCTTATTATTTGCATCTGTATATACTTGTTTGTGTAAACTATACTTCTCAATTGTTTATTACTTCAAGTGTTTACCCAATTATTCTTATTTCCTATCGTTTCTGAATTCAGAAGGCAAGTTTGTTATTTTCTCCCCAAGCAAAAGTTTTAGAAAAGCTATTTCTTTGAAGAGCAAAGCCAAAATACATAAACATACGCATGTGCAGGCTAAATGACATGTTCCTTTGCACATATTCATGCAAGTTCACATAGACATAAGATCACCTTCATAAGATCTTCAGACCCTCCAGATAACCTCCTCAGGCAGGTAGTAGCTCTGGATTGGTTGTTCCAGTGTAGGCAACTCCTGCTACCCCATCCTTGGTACATCACTGATACGAACACAGGAAGCCCAAGGTCACAAGGCTATCTTGAATAATGATGTTGACAGAAATATTGTTGCCACTGCTGTTATTGTGTTGTTGCTATATCAGAGCAAATTCTGCAATTGTGACAGGAATTTTAGCCCTGAAATCCATACTGGAACTATCCTATCCCAGATGGTAGTGTTCCTTCGGATTCTATACTATTGTATACTGTTCTGATTCTATGCTGTTCTTTCTGATTCTATACTATCTTTAATAGTAGTCCTCTGAGGGTTGGGTCTCAAAGCAATTTATTGAGGTAAAAGCTGGAAGAAATGTTCACTTCCTAGAGAAATGGATTTACTCGATTTAGGTCTTCTCTTTATGCAGGTCTGCTTATCTTCCAAGATTTTCCACCTCTAACAACAATACTGAAGGGTATACAGTAGAATAAGTGCAAATGGTATGCATTTCCAAATGTTCCCAACTGTATTATTGATAAATGTTTCCTGGAATCTAGGCTCCAAAAGTCAAGATTCCAAGTTGGTCGTTTCCTGGATCTCAGCATAACTCTTTATCAATGCTGTATGATAAAGTAGGGCTGTCAGGCTGTAAAGAAATTCTTGGTTTTCCTCATCCATCTTTCTGACAGAAAACAGTGGGGTAGTTGCCAATGCTAAAACGTCTATTAAATGTGGCAACATTTTGGGGGGAAACACTCTGGAAGATTAAACATTTTGCATCAGTTGCATCAAGAAAATGAACTTTTGTAAACTATCAAATTAGCTCCTAATACGTTGATGCCCGACATAGATGGATAATCATTCTTCATCTTGGCTGCCCAATGTCAGTTGGCTTTAGCATTGACACATTCTTTTTAAAGAAACGTTAATGATGCATATGATAAATTTTTGCCTGTCACCTGTTGCTAAAAATAAATGTTTGAACTTTCTCATGTCATTTTCTAAAACAATTATTGCTAAACTCCATGCTTTATTAGAGCAGCAGGGGAAAAAACCCTGGTTTGAGCTACATTTTAAAAGAACATTGCCGATTGTTGTAAGAAATAGGCAAACGTATCTCCCATTTTGAGTTAAAGAATAACTGCATGCCTTTGTTTTTAATCTGTTAACAATTATGTTGAAGACAACTACAGCCTGATTTAAAATTGTACAAAATGAAAAGCTGTTAAAAATGGAGCAGGTTGAAATGGGAGATCTATATGGAAAATGCAACCGAAGCTAGTAGATTAAAGCAAAAAAAAATTCTAGGTAATAAATGTCTTACCTAAATTATCAGACATTTCTGGAAACTTCTTCTGCACCAAGAAACTATTTTCTTAAGACTAAAAATTAATTTCTATCCATAAATGTTGCTTAATCTTAATGTATTTTCTAGTTACCAGCATGATCATCATCCAGAGTATAAAGCAGTGTTTCTCAACCTTGCAACTTTAAGATGAGACAACACAGTCCTTTCAGCAATTTCAAAAATGCTCCACACATCTTTGCATTATTCAGGTGATCCTGAACACACAGGTAAACCTCCAAGTGACCTCAACCGACTCTCAGAAAGAATGCTAATGACTAGATGACTGTAAGGAATACAAGTCCTTCCATTCCCCACCATTCAGTCAGAACTGAAGAAGCTTCTTGGATGAGAGGCAAAATGTCTTCAAGGAAAAACAAAGTCCAGTTGCCTCTTGAAAAAGCACCTTTGGAACAACCATGACCTGGATGACTGACAATCTCCACAGATGTTAAGATGAGAGTACAGCTCCCAGAATTCCCCAGCCAGGGAACAAGACTTTAAGTCCAAATACCTTAAAGTTGCCAAAGCTGGGAAATATTGTTATAAAGGAATATCAGAAAAAATATGGTTTATCTGCTACAAATATAGTGTTGTATTATGGCTCAGTACAACACTATGAAGTAGATTAGGAAGAGAAACTGGGCAAAGGTCTCTTAGTGAACAGGGATTTACATTTTTAGAAATTGTAGGATTACATTAAACAGAATCTTGCAAGTCTGAAAGCATTTCTCCTGTCCCTCATGTTTACTCTCCCCAAAATTAGGGAGGGCCCTTTCCGAGATGCTTTCTTCCCCGAGCCTTAAGTCCTTTGGACTTAAGATTTCATTTATCAGACAGTTGTCGAGGTTGGGGGTCTTCCTGCTGTCTCCCAAGGTCACTCCCACATACCTTCACACATGTTAACACACATACTGTATGTTGTAACCCAATCGATGAATCAAAAGCTAATTGAATTAATATTGTAATGCGCACATATCCAGAAAGAGAACCTGTAAACCCCCTTTAGTTTGTCCCTGCCTCCTGTCCAAATCTATAGACCAATTCAAGTTTCAGTGAAGGTGTTTTGGTCTCCAGTTTAAATGAACTTAAAAATTGTCCTACAGATTGAAACCACAGCATCCAAGAGCTTAAAGTTTGATGGAGGCAGACATCATGCATCACAGTGGCTTTTTGGAGTCATAAAAATTACAACGTTCTTTTTGTTCCTCATGTAAGGCCCCCTTTCCCTCAAATTTCCAGAGGTCTGCAAAACTTCAATTGCCCCAAAATTCAATTAGCTTTACAGCTTAAGAATATCTAAGAATGAAATGGAACAAATATGAAAGAAATCATGGATGCTTTCAAGTAAGTAATTTGATGAGAGAAACATGGTTGACATAGTTATCTGATCAGTCAGGCTGGGCAGGCAGAAAGGGGAAATTCCATTTATTTCTATCCCCAGATAAACCCTCAAAACATCAAAATATTACAGATGTCGTGATATTTATACTCCTGTGAAACAGACCTCCTATATTTCTATCTATCGTGTTCTAATTAACTTTAGCATAGTAGGGGAGCCTCCAGTAGCATTTTCCAGTGACATATTCATGTCTTAAAAGGAACACAATTTATCATAGCAAACAGACATGTCTAACTTGCTGAGAAAGAAATATTCTAAAACTTTGAGAGGATGTGGGCATGACTGGTTTTGGGAATTTTATTTGATATTACTTTTTCTATTAACCAGAAGTAAGAAGATGATAACATCTAATATAATGATATAATGTATGGGCATAATATGCTTAAGTGTTTGATTTAGCTCACTGCAGATGGCCGGGATGTTATGTGGCCATAGGAATCATTGCCAGGCCGATAACTCCATTGGCAAACTGGGATCATATTCATACACAATCATACATATTTTAAAAGGGTTTAATAATGTATTGCTTTCTAAGACTAGATTCTCAGTCATCCAGGTCATGGCTGTCCCAAAGGTGGTTTTTTTAAAAGGTAACTGGACTTTCTGTTTTTTCTTTGAAGATGTTTCGCTTTTCATCCAAGAAGCTCAGAGTTAAAGAATCTTCTTGGATGAGAAGCGAAATGTCTTCAAAGAAAAACAAAGTCCAGTTGCCTCTTGAAAAAGCACCTTTGGAACATGGTACCAAGTATCAAGCACTGTATCACTGTACGACGTACCAGGTATTGCAAACTTGATACATTTAGATTTAAAAAAATAGAGATGAATTAGAACAGTGAGTCACCTTCAGCAGCATGAATTCATTCATATGTACATACATACATGCATGCAACTTATTGGCAATGGGACTATCAACAATGTTGGGTGGGACAAACATATTAAACAATCCAACCCCATGGAGCAGAGGCTCAATCTTCATTCCATCACAAGGTCCAAGAGAATAATCAGATCATTAATAGCTTCCTGAATATCATCAGGTTGGGAATCATCTGGATCAATGAGGAAATAACATATTGGAAGCAGGCGCCATGATAAAGAAAACACACTTTCTGAGCTCTGCTAGATGACACTGCTTGATTAATGGGACCTAAATATGGCCACTCTGCCCAGTCTCACCATATGGGAAGAAACAACTAAAGTCATGAAGTCAGTCAAATAGTTAGGCCCTTTGCCATAAATCAGTTTGTAACCAATACTTTGACTTGCACTGAAAGCCAACTGACAACCAATGTAGTTTGTGGAGTTACATTGCAAAACAAGGTATGCCCATCACTGATCATGACACTACATTTTGGACCCACTGAAGCTTATAGCAGTCTTCAAAGGCAATCCTATAGAGTGCATTACAGTAATCCATTGGTAGAGTGACAAAGTCATGAGCCATTATCTGAAGGGAACTGTCTGAATGGGAGCCAGTGGCACGCTAGATTTACCTGTGCGAAAATCCCCTTGGCCATAGTTGCCACCTGCTTTTTAAGCCATGAGTCCAAGATAACTTTGCCCTCAAAAATTGTGCCCTCACCCTTGATGGAGGAAGTGCAACCCTATCCAAGACCAAACATGAAAATTCTCCAATCGGGGGCTCAGGTATCCATGGCCACTCAGTTTTGCCATGACTGAGCCTGAGTTCATACTGCCAGATATTGATACTTCAATATCATTGTTTGGCTAGCCTAGGACCAAGATATATAATTGGTTACGATCAATTTAGAGATGATATCTGGCCTCAGACTGATGGATGGTTTCATCTGATGGTTCCATGTAGATGTTAAACAGAAGGAGTGACAGTGTCGAAAAACGTTCAGCATCATACCGGTGATGGGATGTGGACTTTTGTTCTCAACCCCCCCCTTAATACCAACAGAAACTTGCCACAAAGCAGTGTCCCTCCCTCCCAAACTTTGGAGCTGGTTCAGAAGAATACCATGATTGACAGTAATGAAAACTTCTGAGAGATCAAGAAGCACAAGGAAGGATGCATTATCCCTGTCTGGTTTCTGCTACAGGTTACCAAATGTAACTAATCTGCCTCTGTACTGTAAGCCAGCAGGAAACCCAACTGAAAGGAGTCCAGATTATCTCCTGGATCTTACAACTTACATCCTGCAAATGAGACCTTTAATACTATCAAGCAAAATCAGTCAATCTTTTTGGAAGCACTTGATAGGTGGATAAAAATGGCAAATCCAATCTAAATAATGGCTGACTATGTGGCCATCCATAATAATAACACTTTATTGATTAGCCATGAGGCCATATCAAAATACAAAGCAATAATAACACCATACAAACATAACAAAACACAGTAAAAACAGAACTAGAAGAACATACAATTCATATTTTTGAATCACCTCAGCAATTTATCGTGTTAGAAATAATAGCAGAATGTGGTGACAGTTGAACAGTATCGCTGGTGGATTCAATTCAATTCAATTCTTTCTTTCTTTCTTTCTGCTTTCTTTTTTTTGCAAATGTTCAAGTCCTTGAAGTAAAGAAAAGGAAAAAGTGGTAGCAATGATGGTTATAGCTGACTTATATGAAGTGATTGTGAATGGATTGTTAACCGACTGAAAGTTTGGTCTGATACATGAGAACAGTAGATGGAAGTTTGAGAACTGTAATTTTAAGAGTGTAATAGGTATGATTTCATCGTGCATATCAAATGATCTTGTTTAGCAGGCTTAGGTTTGAAACAACCATCTTGTATTTTTTTTAAATATACTAAATCTATGTTTCTATGAGTTGTTAAGTATCACTACTTTACCACTTATGCCATTCAAGCAATTAACTTTATTACTATAACAGCCTTGTTTCAGACACAGGCAATATAAAAAAAAACCCTCCAGGCTTTCATATACCGCACAGGTGTCAGACTCGCCACATCACGTTGCCATCATGTGGTGTTCTCCCATTCGCGGAGCTGGGGTGGGCATGGCCTGTGTGTGATGCATCCGGCCCTTGGGCCACCAGTTTGACACCCCTGATATACTGCAACCCAAATTTAAAAAGTTTAATCCTATAACTGAAACATCTGATGGAAACTAGAATAACAAAAACATCAAATTAAAAAACAAAAGAATTCAAGATAATTGTTAATGTTAAACTTTAAAAGAACCATCAAGTATTGGCTTCTTAGAAACAACATCAAATGCCATGAAAATCTGTTCCCTTCACACTCCAAGCAGCCTCAAAGAAACATACTGCGAATCACGTAAACATGGTGTTGGGCAAGCCATATAAAATAGCATCAATAACCGAAGGATGAATTGGAGTCTGGTTTGGCTGACTGGGACTTTTGCTGTGGTCTTCTATCTCAACGCCAGGGGAATCAGATGATCCTGCCAGAACAGAGCAAAATTTGAATTACATTCTAAGACTGCAAGATTTCAAGAGCCCAGGCAAGTCTTTTGAAGAATTAGATTGAGATTTTTCTATTTGCATTTGGTGGAAATGAGTTCAGAATGTTTACTTTTCTTGCTTCAAAAGCCAGCCAGTGTGGTACAGTGGTTAAGATGTTGGACTGGTAGCTATGAGTTTTCCTTCAGTCGCAGAAGGATGTATGGGCCTGTGGTTCTCTCAATCTAATGTACCTTATGGGTTGTTGCAATATATTTCCACGCATACCTATAAGAGGAAGTTGTGCTATGTATGTTTTCCTGAGCTCCTGAAGGAAAGGCAGGATAGATATTAAATAAATAAATGTTCAGACCCATTCAAGCGCTACATTATATATAAAGCCCCAATCCCACTTCCTGTTCAGACAATACCTGATTAATCAGCTTCATCTACCTAGGAAAGATGTGTCATTTAAAGAACTATTATTAGTAACCAAAGAGCTATCGTTTTGTTAGAAAATAAAGCAGTGCCTGTTTCCTTGGAAAAGACACACTTGTTTTTGCTGTATGAGTAGGGATTGGTGGCCAACAAGAGCTCCCTGACAAGTTTATCAGCAGACAGTCGTGAGCACGTGTTACGTTCTTTTTCTATGTTTCCGTGTCATGTGTATAAAGGCACTGAGCCTCTTCTGATAGGCCATTGTTTCTTGATTCAGGATTAGCTTTGCATTTCGGCATTTCGCTGGTGTTTTAAGGATTACTGAAATCACTAAATAATTGCATTTATTAGGCTCCAAAATCAGCTCAGAGAATAACCTGTGACCTGAAACTGTGTTACTGCAAAGGTTAAAGTAGTGTCTAAATTCAATACTAAAAGCTAGAAAATATCAAAGGCCAGCTAAGGGTAAGGCTACCTGTCAGGAAATTCTGCCTTCTAGATGATTGCCAGAAATTGTCCTGACCAACAAGACCTATTCGGAATGTACAGAAATCTCTGATTTCTGGTGAAACTGAAACCAGGTAACATTTATGTGACTGAATAATGTATTTCAAATATGAAGTTGGTAAAGTAAGTTACAAATCCATTTCATGGTGATGCTGTCTAACCCACATTTTCTATCTTATTAACAGCAACAGCACTTAGACTTATATGCTTACAGTACATACCCCTTCATAGTGCTTTACAACCCTCTCTAAGCCATTTATAGAGTCAGCATATCGCCCTCAATAATCCGGGTCCTCATTTTACCAACCTCAGAAGGATGGAAGGCTGAGTCAACCTTGAGCCAGTTAGGATTAAACCGCTGGCAGTTGGTAGAGTTAGTCAGTAATACTGCATTCTAACCACTGTGCCACCATGGCTTTCTTATCAAGTAGTAGGTTGTGGTGAACTTTATCAAATACTTACTGAAGTCCAAGTAAATTATATCTATAGCATTTCGCTGGTCCACTAATTTTGTCATTCTGTCAAAGAATGTGATAAGATTTGTCTTGCATGATCTGTTTTTGACAAACCCATATTTGCCTCTAGGTGGTTGCAGATTTGTTGCTTACTTATCTTTTGCAGAATCTTTCCAGGTATTGATGTCAGGCTGATAGGTCTGTAGTTTTCTGGATCTATTCCCCCCCCCCTTTTTTTTTTTTTGAAGCTAGCTGGGAACTACATCAGCTCTTTCCCAGTCCCATCAGCTCTGGTAGTTCTCCAGTGTTCCAGGATATTTACAAAGTATAGTTCAGTGATTCAGTGAGCTTGTCTGCAATTCCTTCAGAACCTTGGGGTGTAATCCATCTGAGCCTGGTGATTTGAACTTATCCAGAGTGGATAGGTGTTCCCTAACCATTTTCTTGCTTATTTTGGCTTACAATTCCTAATCTTCATTTTATAGTATTTTTGGGGGGTAGGTTGGACTTTTCTTTTCTTTTTTTTTTAACTTTCGTGTAAAGACAGCTGCAGTAATTTTTAAAAAAATATTTTGCAATTAGCTTCCTCAGTCCTTATCTCTAAGTTGCTACTTTCTACATGGATAAAACTGTATATTTTCTTTCATAGGACAAACAGTTCAGGAATATGCTTTTATATTATAAAAATAATATATATATATATATAAATAAACTATTTACTTTCTGGCTTATCCCAGATTGTCTTTTTCCTCTGAAGAATACGAACAGCCTGTCCAGTTGTTTTGCCTACTTTTATGAAATCTGTAAAACAAGAGCAGTTGCTAAATTAAGACTCACATACACATACAATAAAATATATGCAGATTCAACATATAGTGTTATACATGTAACACATTGGCTTTAAGCATTTACCATATATAAAATACCGCCCCCCATCCCTGTAAACAAATAATTTATAGCATCAATTTACAGGTAGTCCTCATTTAGTGACCACATTTGGGACAACAATTCAGTCATTAAGTGAAGTGATTGTTAACTGAAACCACAACTGGGCTTATGATCTCACTTCACAGCTTTACTTTGCTTAACAGACTGGCAAAGGTTGTAAATATAAGGAATGGTTGCAAAGTTATTTTTTCATCATGTTGTAGTTATGAACAGTTGCCTGTACAAGGTAATCACTAGGTGTGAACTACCTGTATTGCAACCTTACTAGGGCAAACAGCAGTTGCAGGCAATGATTTGAGTTTCCTTCAAAGCTAGCTTAGAGGTCTGACCTGGATTGTGACTATTCTCTGCCTTTGATTTTAAATGCAAAATAAATATTTGATTCAAGCATTTTTGAAAGCACAAACTTGATTGTAGAAATGGCTGTCCAGGGTTTGGACATAATCAAAGATTGCTGGACATAAAGGAACTGCTTGTCACTTATTAGAAAGGAACCAAACACTGAATTTCTGCTGCTATTCATTATTTATTTTCTAAGGTCACGGATCTTAGATTCAAAATGGCTACACTTTGGCTGGTGTGGGCCTGCATTCGCGGCGGTTGACTCTTTTGCAAAAGTATAAACAGTAATTTGTTCAAACTTAATACTTCATCTGAGTTAACAGGCCGAATCTACATTCAGTATGGACTAGTGAAAATACATTGATTTCTGGATTTAATTTTATGTAGTAATGCTAATTTCCTTAATAAGCATACTTATTATAAACATATATACATGCATACATACATATGTTTGGAGCCCACAGTCAGGAAAAACAAAGTAAGATTCTGGTTTCAGCTGTTAACAGGGGAGACTCCCTACATATTGTAACTATGTTAGAGATCTGCTCTTAAAGATTTGTAATCAGAATGTTCTGCAATTGGTGGTAGCAATAGGCAAATATATGCTTGTCTCAGCATTTCTTTCCTTGGAAAACTAGCATTTGACAATGGCAGAGGCAAGAGTAATGGCCATTGCGCTTGTCCTTTGCAAGATCTGCTGACAATGGATTTATTCCTGCCTTGCCAGCCCATTCAGGCTTTAAGTACACTAGAATAAGAAAAGAAACCAGTCATTTATTCTTCTAGGAAGATAAGTGGGAAACAAGATGTTAAAATCCCAACTTATTCCAAAGGTCAAAGCTTCACACAAGTTGTACACCTCTCCTAGATCTTGTTCTTGGAATCCACCAAAGAAGAAAGCAGCATATAAATAATGCAATTGTCTTCAGTAAAAGTATTTTAATATCTTTTCATAAGCTATGTAAATTAAAAGGTATTTTTTATTAAACAAACATTTAACAAAATTATCTACTGCACAAAGAAAGAGCTATGGTGACCTAGCCATAGGACAGGAACACTGCTTATAATTAATTCAAATCTATACATGCTGTTTGCCTGGATTCACCACTATTATTATACAAAGCATAATTTGACAGTCAACTAAAAGTTAAGCAAATGTGTAGAGTCATAAAAACCTTTTATTTTTCCTAAGTTTTCACTGGATTTTATTTTTCTGGAAATGTTACAGATTACATACAACTGACAGTTACAGAAAAGAGTGGTTATGTGATTTTAGTCATAAATTATAGTTCTACTTGCTCAGCAAGTGCCCTGCATGGATTTAGAGAATATCAGGGTTTCCAGAATTCTTGGTAGCATACAGGGATCCACGGCAAACACGTAGAGGGTTTTTTTGAGAAAAAGATCACCTGTTCCAGAAAACCTTTAGGAGTCCAGATGATTCGCTTTCTAAAATTAGAGATATTAATCAAAACAAAATGACATGTAATAGAATCATTGAGATTGCTTTTACATACTTTCACATAAACTTTCTAATCGCATTGTATTTTCTTCCAGGGTAGTAAACCATTGGTTGATTATTACAGAACGTACTCCAATAAGGCTTAGAATTATTGCAGTGGCAGTTGTCTTCTCCAGAGATAAGCGTAAAGAGCTAAAAAAAAGATATTAAGAAACTTAAAACCTAAAATTACAAGTATTCTTGAATAACTTGAATACAAAAGGCAAACACAAGGGCATTCAAATGTTGTCATTATGACCAGATTGCCAAAACATAATTGTAATTTTCTTACTTGTTCCTCATCAGTACATTGGGGATTAAATATGGGATGTGCAAGCTATGAAAAGCTGTAACATACCATGTAGATCTTCAGGACATGAGTGAAACATGTAGTTTTGTTCAGAATAAAAGTGTTTCACTTGGAATGTTCCAATAAGACATTCTGAGTTGGCAAGTGCTGTATCAGAACAAAAGCTGGACAGTTCTTTTTAGAGCACTTTTTAGAAGTGCTTTAAAAAAAAACACATTCTCAGAACACGCTTTCTATTTTGAGAATGTAACACTGAAAACCAGCATTATGAATGTGAAGCTCTGTTGTTTTAATTAAAACAGTGGATTAAATTAAATCATATTTTGTCTGGGTTTGCAGTGCTCAAAACTGAAATTCCAAGGTAAAAGCATTTTATTTATTCCATGTAGTTTATTCCCAAGGTGTAATATGAGGTTATTATGAGAAATTGTTCATATCAGAATATCTAGATGTGTTTAAGTCACATATGAAAATAATATTTTAGTAAGTATAAACAAATAGCAATTTGGTATCCATGACACAATGTATTCAGGTACACATTTCCATAATGCTTCAATTCTACTCTGGATGATAGCAGATCTTCTGGGGTAAATTTGAGGATGCATATGGGGGATATGATGGACAGTTCTACTACAAGTAGCAGCTTATTTGTGTACTGTAGTATATCAGCCCTGAGATTTTAACTTTGAAAAAAAAAAGGAGTGAGAAATTTAACTGTCAATAGAAGCAAACCTAACAGTCATGCTTTAAAGTAGTAAAATTATGTTGATGGATATTAAATCACACTTAATGTAAAATGTGGACGGCTCAATGTAACTTTATCTTCCATTCCTTTCTCTTGCAAGATATATGTCGTAACATTGATTTTACCTTCTTCCTTCATCTTGGTTTCTTAATCGTATAAGACTTGGTTTGGAATGCACACGTCCTAAAAGTATAATCAATTGGCATTCTGAGGAAGAAAGAAACAGCAAAGCTGAGGTCAGTTCAGGAGCATCTCAAGACGTGAGGGCAGACTCTTCCTGAGCCTTTCTTAAAGATCAAGGAATCTCAAGAATTTTGTGGTATTCCTGGGACATCAAAAAAAGGGAGGACACCTTTTGGCAGAAAGTAACAGAGGTGAGCTTGGGCAAATAGAAAGCTACTAAGAGTCTTGGAAGAAAGAAACAGAAGAGAGCCTAGGAAAAAAGAGCTGAAACAATTGTCAAAATCAAGGAGCCTATGGGAAGCAACATAATTTGGGAGCAATATTTCACAACAGTTAAACTCGGTCAGAGCTTCAAGGAATCAGAAAAGGAAGCACAATATCTATTCTACTTGGATTCAGTTCTTCACGCCCTCATCTCAAAGTATCCCTCCATTCCTCCAACCCATGTAAAAACTTCTGCCTTTATCTCCCTTTCTCTTACTTGTTCTATATTTCTGCAAGTCCAGAGATTAGCAAATAAGGGTTTGTTTTAATTTTGGAGAAATAAAGAGGAAAGTCAACTAAAGTGACAGAGAAAGAGAGAAGAGGCAGAAATGGACAAAGCTAGGGTTAAGTTGCCACAGCAAAACCACAATACAGACGATACAGATAGTCCTTGACCTATGACCATGATTAGGACTGGAATCTTGGGGATCTGACCTATATGTTTCTGAAGTCCTTCAAAAGAGTCCCACTCTCCTCCATGCATGGAGGGAAATTCCTTTGAGTGTTGCAGAAACAGGGCAGTTCTTTGGGATCTGACTTCTGTTTCTGACGCTCTTTAAAGGAGCCCCTTTCTCCTCTGTGTACAATGTTTTAAGATGGCTGGAAGTGCTTTACACCCTTTCCAAGGCCGCTGTACTTTTGGACTCTTGTTAAACAGCTAATCATTAGTTGAGGAGTATCTGCATGGAATAGAAACACTGACAATAATACATCTGAATTGATCCTAGGCTGATGTTGCAGGCGAGATCGGACATGGAAAGTGCAGTTCTGCACTCCCGTGTTGAGTTCTCCCCATTTGTGGGCTCCAAAAGGAGCCAAAGCCACCCTGTAGGGGTGGAGAAGCAAAGAAGGGCACTCTGAGAGGTTGAGGAGAGTCGCATCTCTCCTGCCTGACCCAGGGCCTTTTTCCCTCTCAGCCACGATGAGAAGAGGCAGCCTAAAGAGGCTGCCATGAAGCTGGGACAGCCGACAACCATCTAAGTACAGTGCAGGAGCAGACTTTGGTAAACAGCATGTGAACTGGGTGAGAAGATATTTTCTGTTAAAATTTGATCCCAAAGAAATTCAGCGGAATTATCTATTTAGAACTATCTGTCAAAATGGCAAACAAGCATTTTGAAAAGTTACTAAACTGGAAGGAGAAGAATTAAAGAGAGAGGAAAAAACTTATTCTTTAAAAATACAGAAAATTGGACTCTCAAAGTGAGAAGACATGGTATTGAGAAGGCATTTTAAAATGCTGG
>JANHFL010009297.1:169628-195778 GCA_032468155.1 Oxyrhabdium leporinum | reverse complement strand
GTGGCGGGCTGGGGCGGGAGGGGGCGGGGCCAGCCAGAATTTTTACTACCAGTTCAGTTGAACTGTCCCGATCTGGCTGAATCCCACCGCTGACTGAAACCCTTGCTGATGCCCACAATGCTAGCAAACATAAAACCCCAAAGAAAGTTGCACACACACACATGAACACAAACAATGATCCCAAATATTAATCCTCCTTCTGGAATGGAAGAAAGTTAGATTTAGCATAAATTCAGCTAACTCTGTTTTAAAACCTCCCTGGAAATAATCAGCAAGACTACCTAAACTAATGACCACAAGTGAGACCAGAATTTCCACTGCTAAGCAAGGTGGTTGTTAAGTAAGTCTTGCCAGATTTTACACACTTTTTTGCAATGCTTGTTAACTAAATCACTGCAGTTGTTAAGTGAATTATACAGTCATTCAGGGAATTCCGCTTCCCCCATTGACTTTGCTTGTCGGAAGCCGGTTGGGAAGAACTGATCACGTGACCACGGGACACTGCGACCATTGTAAATACATGCTGGTTGCCAAAATGCCCAAATTTTGATCATGTGACCATGGAGATGCTGCAATGGTCCTAAGTGTGAGGATCAGTCATAAGTCATCTTTTTCAGTACCATTGCAAAACTGATCAGACGCTAATACTAATACTTTCATGACAGAACCACTTCAGTGTTTCCATGATGAAAGGATTTACTGGTAACATGATTGTTGCCTGGGGGACGTCTATATGGGGAGGCTCCTTTCGCATCCCTGTGAAGTTGCCCACAAAAGTGGTACCCATTTATCTACTTGTGGTCACCAGCTTTAAAACCACTGTGTTGGCAGAAGCTGGAATGTGTGACGGGAACTCACCCCTCCCCATGGCAGCAACGGGTCTCGAACATGGGGCTGCCAATCGGTAGCCCAACATTGTAACCTCATTAGCCACTGTGCTTCTCTAAACAAATGATTGTAAGTAGAGGACTTCATATAGTTGCATACATGAACTTCTAGAAGTATCCCAAGGAGTTTAGAATTCACACCACTTCCTTGTCTGTAACTCTGATTTTGGGTGGAAATCTAATATGATAATTAATCTCCAGCTGATATGAATACCTCCACAGCTTTTGGTGTCTCTAAATCTGATGAGGTCTGGTGTCAGTGGTGGTGGTGGTGGGGTAGAGGTGGGGAGGCAGCAGATTGGTGAGTATTCCAGAACTAGGATCTCAATGATTTAGGATTCAAAGTAATTTATCTGTTCTTGGATCTAAGGCATACTCCTAACATAGATCTCATGGTAGATTATCTCAACACAGACCTAGAACTGGCGTAAAATTTCCTTTTCCCCAATGAGGGAAGAGAGGTTCAAGCAATAGATCTGCCTTTTGTCTAGTCTCCTAGTTTATTTCTAAAGGTTGTGGCTTTTTCAAAGGCTCTCGGTAGGAACTCTCTAAAGCAGGGGTGCCCAACCTTGGCAACTTGAAGGCCTGTGGACTTCAATTTCCAGAATTCCCCAGCCAGCATAGCATAGCATAGCATAGCATAGCATAGCATAGCATAGCATAGCATAGCATAGCATAGCATAGCATAACTAGGTTGGGCATCGAAGTCCACAGGTCTTCAAATTGTCAAGCTTGAAGACCCCTGCTCTAAAGCATAGATAGAATTTACCCTGACACCAAAACAAAGCGTAGGATATACGAGAACTAGAAAGAAAACAACTCAGCTTTGTAAACCAAATGCTTGTTCAAATATATGATGCCTGCCAAGGGAAATACATCACATAGACTTTTCTTGATAGGATATTTCTAAGTTCAGACCAAATCAGTAGGGTGTGTGCGGAGAAGAACTCAGAAAAGAAAAACACTCCCCCCCGACACACACTTTCAGAAATCTCTGCCATCTTATTCTTCTGTTTTGTTTAGCTTTGGCAATTTAATCCATACGCTATCACATACTCTCCTATAATTTAGCTGCCATTGTTGTTTGGGCAAGACAATAATTACTTATGGCAGAACTGTAATACGTTGTCAACCCTGGTTACTCAGGGCTTGTTGACAGTGGTCTAACATTGCCAGAGACGCACTGTCACCGCAAAATTGTTTGACAGTGCCAATGCCATGGTTAACAGTAAGCAGGAACAAGAGCAGGGGCTGAGGGAGGGCAGAATGAAAAACATCCTTTGCGGAAAAGGGGAAGGAAAGGATGGTGGGAGGGAACCAAAGCAACTGAGCTGTAGAGGGCAATGCAACCATGCAATTTGTTTTTGTTCTAAATCCTTTGCTTTGGTTGCAAATTCTCCCTCTTCCAAAGGATGAAGACTTGTAAGTTTCAATGCCCAGAATCCTCCAACCAGCCTGATGAAAAATGGTAAGGCGTTCACAATGTGGCTTAGGAAGCTTTGTACAATTCATGCCCAGAGGTGCTGTTGGTGTTAAATTTCCCCATGCGACCCACTCACTTGCTTTTGCAGAGCACACAGTGGCAATTGGGCCTTAGCACCTGAGTGGAAGAGAATATTTGTAGCTCCGAGTTGAATTTCGGGGTCCTTGGTGCTCTCTGAGTTTGGTTGCCTGATTGCAGAGGTTTCATTACCCAATTAGGTAACATCATCAGTGCTACTGTGCTAGCACTAATGATTTTTACATAGTTGGGTAATGAAACATGTACGAGAAAACAGCCAAGCTCAGAGAACACCAAGGAGCTCATGGTGGGAAGATTACATGGAATAGTTGGAAGTTTGAGGCCCCCTTGTTCAATCTTGGTAGGTAAATGATGGATACTGGTGATTTTAGTTCCACAAATTCAAATCACCACTTGAAAGGATTGTATCTTCATAGTGCTCATTGATGTCACCACAATAGACAATTATGGAGGAGGGGGTTGGTAGCCCAGAAAGTTATGTGCAGTTGCTATAAGTCCATGTTTTTTGTCCCCAACAAAAAAAATCCCTTGCCTCTCCCATTAACACATAGGAGCAAACAGAGTACAGGTAGTCCTTGACTTATGACCACAATTGAGCCCAACATTTCTGTTGCTAAGTTTAAAGGTTTGTTAGCTGAATTTTGCCACGTTTCATGACCTTTCTTGCCCCAGTTGTTAAGTGAATCACTGCAGTTAATAAGTTAGTCAAACGGTTGTTAAGTGAGTCTGGCTTCCCCATTGACTTTGCTTGTCAGAAGATCGCAAAAAGGTGATCACATGACCCCGGGACACTGCAACCGACATAAAAATGAGTCAGTTGGCCAGGTGTCTGAATTTTCATCATGTGACCTTGGGGATTCTGTGATAGTCGTAAGTGTGAAAAACGATCGTAAGTTACTTTTTTCAATGCCGTTGTAATTTTGAATAGTCACTAAATGGACTGTTGTAAGTCAAGGACTACCTACAGTATGAGTTCTCAAACTTTGTCCTCAGACATAGAAAAGAACTTGGCACAGTCAAAAATTCAGTTGCAATTTGGCTTAGCATCTTGATTTACCAGTACGTGGAGCCTCAGGTGGGAAGCGGTGGAGAGAAAGCATCTTATAGGAACATAAAAAATAAAGGTTAGAAGAAATCTGGGGGAACATCAACAGTAACCCTTTACCTTGTGCAGGAATCCACTTCTATAGCTGGCAAGTTTCTAATAGTAGCACCTAGCCAATGAAGCGAGGAAACATTAATCAAATTTAATGCCAGGAGAAAAGGTTTATGTCACAGAATCTCACAAACCAGATAAGTGTACTTCAATTCTCATTTTTAGCAATTTCATTAAGGTCTCTGTATCGTTTGAATTTCTTTCTTACAAAATCCATTACAGATGGACTGATGCCTTGCTTAAGAGATAAGGGTGAAATGAAATGTCTATCTACTCTTTTATCTGCCATGTTTTGAAATGCTGCTTTTTCTTTTCCAACCTTGGAGAATCTCCTTACAACAGCGCTACTTCCCAGTGTGATTAGAGAGATAGTTGTTGCTAAAGAGTTTGCAAACCACAGTGACTCTATTTTATTGGTTTATATGATTATCCACCAACACTTGTCTGGAGCCTCTTCAGATGTCTCAAGGTGTGTTAAAATATGTACAGTTTTTAAAGCATCCTTAATAACATCTGTTAAAAACAATACAGATTGTCTGTGTTGGCACAGTGGTTAGAATGCAGTGTTGCAGGCTAACTCTGCATTCCACTGCCAGGAGTTATAACTCAATTAAAATGTTAAACCAGGAGTTCGATCCTGACCAGCTCAAGATTGATTCAGCCTTCCATCCTTCCGAGGTCAGTAAAATAAGGATCCAGATCGTTGGGGGCACTATGCTGACTCTGTAAACTACTTAGAGAGGGCTGTAAAGCATTATGGAATGGTATATCCAATCCAACAATGGAAGTTTTTAAGAAGAGATTGGACAACCATTTGTCTGAAATGGTATAGAGTTTCCTGCCTATGCAAGGGGTTGCACTAGAAGACTTAAGGTCCCTTCCAACTCTCTTGTTCTATTCTATTCTATTCTATTCTATTCTATTCTATTCTATTCTATTCTATTCTATTCTATTCTATTCTATTCTATTCTAAATATACTTGTAAGTGCTATTGCTATTGCTAATCCATACAAAACAGGTACTCCAAATGTCTTCCCAAAGAGGAATGTCTTGAGAATTTATCTAAAGGATATATGGATATCTGAACTCAGGAAGGCCACGTTCAGACCTGAAATTACAGTGTATCCCAACTCCTGATCTTTTCTGGAAATGGCAACTGGAGCATATTCCTTTTCTTTCTAGACTTAGATTGGGTGGACACATTCAAGATGGAGAAGATGACCTCAGTCACAAAGGCCCAAGTGACATAGGGTTTTATAGATAACCACCAACACTTTGAAACCAACTGGTAAACCCTGCTACTCTTCTAAGACAGATGCTAGCTAAGACAGAATTGACTAACCTCAGTAAGATTCCCTGCCAGCTGCTGCTTTGGCATTGTCTTCAAGGGAAGCCCCACATAAAGAGAATTGTGGTAGTCTAATTGATAGTCTAATTGAAAGATGACAAAGGTGTTATTGTCTCCAGTGCTTCTTTGTCCAAGAAGAGGTGCAATTGGTGGGCTAAGTAGATGTATCATGGAAGGACTTCCTGTGGGCTCCAGCCTATTATTGATAGACCCTGAACACAAGGTCCTACCATTTGTATTATCAAGGTGCAAAGGACACACAAACAAAAATCCACTTCAAGTAAGGATCTGCTACCTTTTTGGGAGAGTTGTCTAAATGTGGGTTAGTAGTTAGATGATACATGAAATGGATTTGGTACAGAACAATTTAGAAAACACTAAGTTACCAAAATGTATTACATAGAATATATAGAATAGCAGAGTTGAAAAGGATCTTTGAGGTCTTCTAGTCCAACCCCCTGCTCTAACAGGAGACCTTATACCATCACAGTCAAATGGTTGTACAATCTCTTCTTTAATACTTTTAGTTTAAACACAAATTAGTTGAGGGTTCTGGTTTATCCTAGAAGAACATCCCTGACAAATCTTTAAAATATCATAGAATGACAGAATCACAGCGCTGGAGGTCTTCTAGTCCAACTCTCTGCCCAATGGAGGAGTTCTTATACTGCCCCAGACAAAGTTTTGTCCAATCTTTTCTTGAAAACATCCAGTGATGAAGCACCCACAACTTCTGAAGACAAGCTGTTTCACTGATTAATTGTTTTCACTATTAGGAAATTGCTCCTTAATTCTAGGGTGGATTTCTCTTTGATCAACTTCTACTTGCTACTTCTTGTCCTACTCAGTTCCCACAACCTTCCATCGTATGCTTTAGTCTTCAGTTACTAATCATCTTTGATTAGTGCAACTGTATTGCAATATATATTTTTTTGACCATGAATGACTGATCTCCTGGCTTCTAGAACTGCTGTCTTGGTTTGATTTGGTTTGGGGGGTTTTGGAGCAGAAATATCGACATGCTAGGGAATTGTGCTACCGGCTGTACATCAGATTTAAGCACTGTTCTCTAGGTATATCGATCTCAGAGAACGAGTGGGATGTGTTCATTCATTCACTTCTCTGTGGGAATATCATGAGATCAATGCACCTGTGAAAAAGTAGACGAAAAAAGGAAAATGGTAAAATTCCCTAAATGGGAGAGAAAATGAAGCCTGGGAATCCATCAGTCATAACCCTGAAATTGTTCCACCTTAAAGCTGGAACCTCTGCCTGGTGGCATGGCCAAGACATAGTAAAATTTGGATATAAGGTATTAGAGTTTATGCTGACATAATTTTTTTCCATCTCAAGGACAAGGGAAAATGCACTTTATTGTACTGATAAGAAAAAAAAATAAGAAAAGAAATTGTGCCTCTTTCCTTATCATAGCAACAAGTAGAGATAATCCTTAACTTACAATCATTATTTTAGCCACTGTTCAAACTTACAAGACTGATAAAAGTGACTTAAGACTGGCCGTTGCAGCTTTAACCATCTTAGCACCTCTTGGTCACATGATCAGAATTTGGGTACTGGCAACCAACATGTAGTTATCATGGTTGCAGCTTCCCAGGTTTATGTAATCACAATTTGTGACCTTTCAGGTTGGCTTCTGACACAAAGTCAATGGGAATTTGGTTAATGACTGCATGATTCACTTAACAACAGCAGTGATTCGCTTAACAACCATGACAAGAAAACCGGGCATGGTTTACTTAACAACCGCCTTGCTTAGCAACAGAAATGCTGGTCCCAATAGTGGTCATAAGTCGAGGACTTCCTATAAACCAGGATTCTGCTTAATGCTTTTCATCAGCCCTGTAAGTGAGGCCAAACAACACAAGGCCATGGCTGGATTTAGGGAAGAATTTGGGGATTGTTCTTTGTTTACTGTGAAAGATATTTATTTATTTCATTTAACCCACATCACAATTCTGCAGGATGGTTTACAGGAGTTAAACCAGCCATTAAAACATTATTCAGCATTTCCATCTATTCCTACATGAGAATGGTGCTGACTATATTTAGGAATCAGGACATCAAAAGTGTGTGAAAGTAACCAAAAGAACACTTGAATTGCATCCATTGCTTTTACTTAAGTAAGTTCCTTTGCAAATTAAGATATTTAAAAAAAAAAATGTTCATGGCAAATAGTGGCGATGCTATTGTTTTCATTTATTCTTACCCTCATGTTGCAATCTCCCTTTGGCTCACACTTCCTAATTTTGGAGGAAAGAAACTAGACCACTGAAGACTTGTGGCAATTTACAAGAAAATGTAATAGAAAAAGTAAGAAAAGAAACTATAAAATAAAAATAGTACTGAATGTAATCTAATTTCTATGCCTTCTCTAATCTCTGCTCTCATCTAACTGCTGCAAAGTACTCCTTTTATCAACAGAACACATATACGCTGTGGAAAAATAATGTTTAATGCCTTATCAAATAGTGTTTAATGCCTTATCAAAAGTTAATTCTTAGTTTTATCTCAGAAGGCAAGTTGTTCCAAAGGGTCAGAAGGACCACTGGGAATGTGCTGAGTTGGGCAATGGTTTTGCTCACTTCACTTGGAGTGAGAACCTGCCACAATATCATCCCTGCATGGAAAGGCCAAATCTGGGAGGGAACAAAAGCAGGGAAGTAAATTTATCCTTAAGGATTGAATGGAAGTCATAAAGGGTGGAGAACCAACCATACGATGATTGATTGATGTTTAGCACAGCCTGATGATCCTTAATATATTCCTCAGCTACCTTGTGCCAGATTTCCACATCTCACCCATGATAATTTCATCAACATTTTCCTATCCCCTGGGAAAGGAGGAAAAAAAGAAAAAAAAGAGGAAAAGAAAGTAATTTCCTTTCCATCCAGCTGAATGAAAAACAGGCCAAATTTCCGGCACCGCAGTGTGACTGTCTCTTTTGGCGTATCCACATGGACGATGTTTAACAGAGCCATCTGCTCATTGATTGCATCATGTCGGAGATGCGCAATTGAACTGACAACCAGTTATTGGCCTGCATGTGTAACTCATTACACCATCAAGGGGATCTGGCCATCCTGTTGAGGAAAAAACCATGTGTTTGCTCCGTTGACACCAAACTTCCCTTTCGTTTTGCATTGTCTTATAGAGCCAACCTTGGTCTGGTAAATCCTTCATGCCAGGTCCCCCTCACTCCATGTCAAGCCAGGAACTTGTCAAAATAATGAGTTACGGCTCATCCAAAGCATTCTGTGGCAGATGCCTTCGTGGGTGGCCAGCCTTTTTGAATATTTAGCAATTTATTAAGCTGTGGGGAGGGGAGCTGAGGGTGTTTTTGTTTGCTTTGGGCAAAAACCTTGGCTCCTCTCTTTCCTGAGGGAGTGAATCCTCATACCTTGAAGGTAGGACTTTTCTTTCAGCCGAGTGTCATAAATCACAATGACAGCGAGATTATAGGTAGGGATGAACAAGTGCAGGCTTTTCTTGACCTTGTCACTTTTGCACATCTGCACCTCTGGTTTTGCTCTATTTTCTGCCTGAATGTGTCATTTGTTTTTCTTGAAGAAATGTTCTCATCCCAACCTATTGTAAGAGATGTACATTTCATTAATTATGTATTCCGTTGCATTGGCAATGTCAGGAACTGTGCTTAAACATTCAGGGAAATCTGTTGTATAATTCAGTGGACTTCTACAATTCTAGAGGCCTTCTAGACTTTCTGTCGCTGAACTGTTTCTGAAACCAGTTTAAAAGTCATCCAAGATTGATCTAGGACTTTTCATAATTTTTTGAGATCTAGTCCAATCTCAGAGTGCTAAGAATCCAGGCAAGTTTATGTGACTGCAAATCTGAAGTCTGAAGATTGAGCATGGTATAAAGTTTAAGAGGTTGGGTGTTTGCCATAAGCCGGGAAAAATCACCGGAGAATCAAAGATGATAAAAAAGAGGTAGCATCAAGGTCATGAGAAGTGATTGTACCACTCCATACTGTTCTAGTGAGTCCACATTTGTAATACTGCGTCCAGTTCTGGTCAACACAATACAAAAAAGATCCTGAGATCTTAGAAAGTGTGCAAAAAAAGAGTAACAAAGATGATAAGGGTTCTGGAGGCTGCACTCTATAAAGAATGGCTGAAGGAACGGTTTAGCTTATCAAAGAGAGGACTGAGAGAGACATGATAGCAGTTTTCCAATACTTGGAAGGCTGCCACAGGAAAAAGGATGTCAATTTATTCTCCATAGCGGTTGAGGGCAGGACAAGACGTGATAGATGCAAGCTCAACATTCCATTGCTAAACAGGGTGGTTGTTAACTGAATTATGCAGTTGTTAAGCAAATCATGTTTCCCCCATTGACTTTGCTTGAAGTTAAAAGGAGGACTGAGAGAGAGATGATAGCAGTTTTTCAATATTTGGGAGGCTGCTACAAAGAAGAGGGGGTCAATCTATTCTCCAAAGCACCTGAAGGCAGAGTAAGAAACAATGGATGAAAACTAACCAAGGAGTGAACCAACCTAGAAATAAGAAGAAATTTCCTGACGGTTACAAGCATTAACCAGTGGAACAGCTTGCCTGAAGTTGTGAATGCTCCAACACTGGAGATTTTCAAGAAGAGATTGGACAACCATTTGTCTGAAATGCTGTAGGGTTTCTGCTTGAATAGGGGGTTGTACTAGAAATAGAAATCACATGACCCTGGGATGCTGTAACCATCATAAATACATGCCAGCTGCCAAATGAACACACACACACACACACACACACGCACACAGATATAATTTTATTTTTAATACAAACAATCCATCTTCCCTGAAACAGTGTGTTATCTGGGTACAAGCATCTTGGGCAATCACAATTAAGGTTACAACCATCTTCTTTGTATTAGCATTTATTCTCTACTTTTATCTTATTACTAATATACATGGTATATCAATTGTTATAACAATCAACATATTAACATATTTAATTCTATTAACATATTTTCTATATTTCACTAATCTGCTTTCATTTCTAGCTTTCATATTTATTCTCTAACCATCAATCAAATAGTTGCCATATCATATAATATTCAGTTTGTTCCTTCTGTTTAATTGCAAGTGTTAATCTATTCATTTCTGCACATTCTAATATTTTCCTGATCGCATTCTCATCTGTAGGAATCTCTTCACTTTTCCAATTTTGTGCAAATACAATTCTAGCCGCAGTTAATACATGAATAATTAAATATACATTCTCTTTACTATAAGTTTCAGGTAAAATCCCCAACAAAAATATTTCAGGTTTTAAGTCAATATGTTGTTGTATCATCTTTTCCAACCACATATATATTTTTGTCCAGTACTTTTTGGCTTCTACAGATGTCCACCACATATGATAATATAATAGAGGTATCTGGTGGCACTTCCAACATTTAGCTGATTTATCTTTAAACATCCTTGCCAACCCCGCCAGTGTGAAATGCCATCTATAAACATCTTATACAAATTTTCTTTGTATGCAGTCGACATTGTTAATTTAAAATTTTCTATCCCACAGTTTCTGCCATTTATCTAATTCTATTGTAAAACCATTTTTTTTTTGCCCATGCTATCATTGTCTCCTTCACTTGTTCCTCTTCCAATTTAATACCCAATAAATAGCTATACAGTTTTTTTAATCAATCTTTCGTCTGCTCCTGTTAATATTTTATCCAATTCTGGCAATTCTTTATAAAAACCATATAGTTTAGCATCTTTTACATATCTAGACTGTATTTGCACATGTGAATACCAAACTGCTCACTCAATTCTTGTTTAGTTTTGAGCTCACACTTTTCATTCAAAATGTCTTTATATCTAACAATATTTCCCATATTAAAAATATTTGGATGTATAAGTGCTTCCATTGTCAAAAGCCAGACTGGTTGCGTTTTCTTACGGCAACTTTCCTGTGGTGAATTGTCCCACGCTGAAATGACCACGGCAAGATCTTGCCGTGATCATTTCAGTGTGGGACAATTCACCACAGGAAACTTGCCAGTGACATGCTGGTGACATGGCCATGGGAAAGTGGTGGTGACATGGCCATGGGAAAGTGGTGGTGCCCAGATGTTCCAGTCTGGCACCAGAAGGGCAAACCAATAAAATAAAGGGGATACAAAGACTGTGCATGATCAGATGTTAATAGTAGACCCTATCCTTATATCTGCAGTTTTACACAGAAGAAAACATCCAGAAGTAGAAGGAAGCCAGATCATTCTTTTATCTGAAACTGACAAAATCATTTGTTAGTTACTTCAGCAAAAGGAGTAGCATCAGTTTCACAGACACCTATGATCTGCACAGGAGGTCCTAGTCTCCATCCAACAGCCAAGAGTTTATTGAGTGAAGGCAAGTTAGAGATGGATTTTCGCTGCTAGGTTCTGCCCAGTGAAGTGACCAACCTTTCTGAATTACTAAATCTTAATGTCTATGGAGATTCTCAGTCATCAAGTTCATTGTTGTCCCAAAGGTGCTTTTTCAAGAGGCAACTGGACTTTCTTGTTTTTCTTTGAATATGTTTCACTTCTCATCCAAGAGACTTCTTCAGTTCTGACTAGATGGTGGGGAATGGAAGGATTTATATTCCTTGCAGACAGCTGGTCATTTGCATTCTTTTAGAGAGCCATTGTGGCCACTTGGAGTTATTTGTGTCCGCAGGGTCATCTCAGTAGTGAAAATGGGTGTGGAGCCTTCTGGGAACTGCTGAAAAGACCATGTTGTAAATAGGAGATAGCTGATGCTGTATTCCTCCCCTTTTGACATACATAGCCTCTTTGACCCCTCTGTCAAACCAGGGATCCTCTCTGCCCAAAATGTGGATTTTGCCATCTTCAACAGAGTAGCCTTTGTCTTTTAAATGAAGATGGACTGCTGAAACTAATTCTGATAGGTTTGTTTTCCTATGTTGTGCCATGCATTTGTGAAGTTGTTGTTTTAGTTCCCCAAAGTACAGATCTGCACATGTCTCACTGCATTGTACATAAACCACATTGTTCAGCTTGTGTCTGGATGTTTTATCCTTGGGGTGGGAAAGCAAAGACAGCAAAGCGGTGAAGACAATCCACAGTCCACATTTTGGATAAAGAGGACCACTGGTTTGAAGGAAGGGTCAAAGATTCCATTTATGTCAAAATTGAACAGCTCTCTCTCAACAGAGGGGGAGAGATATGACATCTACTGTCTACAATACAGTCCTTTCAGCAGTTCCAAGAAGGCTCCACACCCATTTGCACTACTCAGGTGACTCTGAGGACACAGATAAATCTCCAAGTGGCCTCAACAACTTTCTAAAAGAATGCAAATGACGAGCTATCTGCAAGGAGTATACATCCTTCCATTCCCCACCATCCAGTCAGAGCTAAAGAAGCTTCTTGGATGAGAAGTGAAATGCCTTCAAAGAAGAACAAGAAAATCCAGTTGCCTCTTGGGAAAAAAGCACTTTTGGGATAACCATGACCTGGATAATTGAAAATCTCCATAGACATAAAAGAAAGTGATTAAAGTTTTAAAAATTAAAGGGCAAATGCAAATAACAAACCAAGAAAGTGACCTGGAATATTATTATTTTTTTGCTGTTGTTGTTGTTGGAGCTATCAAAGGCACTTGTTAAACTATTGAAGAAATCTGTGTGATGGGAGAAAGAATTGAAGAAAAATCAAATCTATAATATTTGAATGTACTAAAGCTTAAGACAGTTAGCACTAAAAGAAAACACAGTAGAACCTCTAGTCACAACCGTAATTCGTTCCATAACTTTGGTCACAACCTGATTTGGTCATGACCCGAACCTAATTTTGGAAATTTGGCACTTACGAAAAAAAAATAAAAAATGGCACGGAAGGGGAAATCGACTGAAAAAAAATATGTCAATTTTTTGATTGGAACCTGATTTGGTTGTGGTCAGAAGCATTTGTGACCAGAGGCTCTACTATAATATAAAATGTTCATTCTCATACAGTTTCTACAGAAGATGTGTGACTAGTAGATAATGCATTTTATCTAATTAATCTAAAAGTGCTATGGTGTCAGCCATATGTGATTACCTCCAATACTAGACTATTTACAAACCACTTTAAAAAGCACTTGTCCAATAATGATCCCTCTCACAATCTCACTGCAAAAAAAGTATTCTTATCCCATGATTTCCTTTTTGTCATAAGGTTGCAGTTTTATTTTTTTATACATGTACTATATATCCTATCTGCATTTAGATCTTTAGTTGTTTTTGAGGAAGTTGAAGTCAAGGTTTCTTTCTGGCAAATGGTGACATTCAAGGATTACAGACAATCTCCTCAATACGAATGGCATGTTTCTTGAATTTCTTTGGACTATATTTCAGATGATTGGTCTGTTAATATGGCATAAACCTGTTAAGTTCCCTTGGAATTTATTAGGCTGAATCATAATGTGATTAATTCTGTTTGTGCTTTATAGCATTGTGAGCAGTTTCTGGAATGGAATAAGAAAGAAACAAAGACATACATGTTATACTTACTCTTTGCAGCAATAGCTTTTATACACGCAAAACCCTATTCGTTTGAATGGTCTACAAGGCCAGTACTTGCACAGACCTCCAACTTGAATACACTCTATATCACCCCAGACATTTTGTTTAATTCCTGCAAAAAAAAAAAAAGATAAAATCAATCAGGCTTTGTATTCATTTAAAAATAAAGAATTCACACTCTAAAGAATGCAAGCATTTTCCCCATTTGCAGGATGTATTTATAGCACATACTTATATAATGCCTTGCCTGTTTTGAATCAAGATTGAAGCAAAATAGAGAATCATTTTAAGGTATTATCAATAGTGTTTGTCAAAAATGTGCAATCTGAGACTGGAGAAGCTCCCATTAAAACCTCTGGGGTTGGCCTCCATGCTTTCCTGAGATGGGATACCACCATTCAGATTTAAGTCATGCATGCCAGGTCTACCTGCTCATCCACAATTAAGTCATGAATGAGGACAGTCTATTGACAAATGGACCTATCAGTTCCCAGGAGTATGTTGAGGTCAATCTGAAAGGAAAAATGAATGATGACAGGAAACTTTATTTGAAGAACTTTTACCTGTCTAAAGGAAGCACAATATGGAAAAACAAGAAGGTGTTGGTTTTTTTTAAAGCTGACTGAAAGCAAAAGGATAATAGGGAATTTAAAATAATGATGATTATGGGAAGCATAAGCCCTGTTATAAGAAAATTCTGGGTTCAATCTAGGCCAGGTCTTTCAAAGAAAACACGGGTCAAGTTACTTGAAGCAGAGGTGAAGTTTAATATTTGGCAGTTTGTCAGCAGACAGGCGATCACATCAATCAAAATTAGGCTGAAAAGTTACAGTTTTCAAATGATTAAGAAAAACCTTTCTTTTTTTCCTCGAGCAAAGCTTGATGTAAGACCATAATTCCTAAAAAAATATTAATTAAAGGGGAACTGTAAAAAATATTATAGTTGTCTTGGAAAATAAACTCACATAAATATTCTCATTCTCAAAAATCTTTGGAATGCCAAAAGTGCTCAAGTTTTAAAGTTGGGAAAGTTTCTTAAAAATATTACTTTTCCTTTTATCCTCTCTACTTATCTGTTATATTTAACTGCTTGTGTCTAGGCGGTACTGTACAGCAACCCCAACAAATACTACTTTTAATTAATTCCTTTATGTTTGTATATCCTACCTGCAACAGACAGGAGTGCTAAGAAGAAAATGAAAGAAAAAAAAGTAAACATCTTCATGATTCAAATATTCTTCAACATCACTAAAAGAAAAGAAATAACAATATAAGACAAATGACTGAAAAATGTTAATGTTTGTTCAAGTTTTAGTTCTTATCGTTTAAAATTATAATTGGTTCCCCAAAATAGGAGATCTTTCATGCATTCAGAAAAACCCAGATCAATCTAATGAATGAACAAAAATATAACTATAAATGTCCAACTGTCTTTGCATGAAGCAGAAAAAAAAATTGAAACATGATATAAGAATTCAATGACTAGTAAAATTGTTGAAACAATGGAAGCTATAGTTTAATGCTAAAGTAAAGATTGAATTTAAGCTTTAACTATATCTTCTGTAAAAGAAGTTTTGGAAATCACTTTTTGTATGTTTTTGTTTCTTTCTGCAGTTTTTTAATTTTTTTGCACTGCTATCTCATATCTTTTTTCAACTCTTATCTATTTCTCTATTTCTTGTTAGTTTTTATCTTTTGTTCTATAAAATATAATAAAGATCATATAAATGTTCATCTGTCTCAGAACTCAATAGCCAGTTTATATCTATACAATTGTTAAAAATAGACCGTTAATAATTTCAATTATTTTTAAATTCATATCTTCAGAGGATCTTAGTTTGAATGAAAAAGTACTCTTGGAATCCACTGAAAGGTATAAGTGACCCATTACCATCCTAGATAGAGCAGGTCAACTTAAGCCAGACAAAAGCTTATAAGCAATCTTTGACTTTATATCCAGTTGAGGACATTGTCAACCTGATTACATATTTATGTGAGTAGGTGTGATCTTTTAATCAGTTGGGACCTGTTTGAACCCAATAATATTTTTGTCTAAATGTACAGAATGCATACAAAGAAGCCAGTCTTCAGACTTTGCCGATAATCCTGATCTATGAAATTTGTTAAACTTTTAATAGTCATTGAGACACAGGTTATTACAATAACATATTTTAACTCTACTTTAAAGAAGTAGCTAACTGTATTTCTAGTTTCTAAAACACCTTAGAGATAAAAATTCAATAATTAGCTACTTACCAAAATATTGGAATTCTAGATTTCCCACATACATTCTTTGATAGCATTTTTCCTGGTTTCAATTACACTGTACATTTTGAGCACATTCCATCCTTTGAGAATATATGGTTTGATCATCCCACAGAAAGTCTTATTTTAGGGTGCTTAAATGGAGATGATGTACCTTTCTTATTATAGTCACCCATATTCTGGAGTCACACTGTACCCATGGTTCTTTTCTATTTGTTGCTTCCATGTTCATATTTTCATAAATAAATTTCATAAAGTAATCCTTCTGCCTACACCAGTTCCCCTATTCTGGAGTCCCATTGTACCCATGGGGTTTTTTTTCTATTTATTGCTTCCATGTTCATATTTTCATAAAGTAATTTCATAAAGTAATCCTTCTGCCTACACCAGTTCCACTAAAACAAGATTCTGAGACATACATTCATTCATTTAATTTACTTTAAAACATGCATAGTAATTATTAAACATAATTTTAAACCAGGATGTTAATGTACTTGCTGTCTTTGTTCACGTGATAAAAGACACAGTGTTTGGTTTAGTCATTAAGGCACCAAACTAGAATTAGTTTTAGTTCTGCTTTAGGCATGAAAGCTAGCTAGATGATTTTGGGCTAGTCACTCTCTCTCTGTCTCTCTCATCAGGTTGTTGTGAGGAAAATAAGAGGAATAACTATTAAGTATATTTGCTACCTTGGATTATTTATAAAATAATAAAGGCAGGATAAATATAAAATAATAAATAAACAAAATACAGAGAGTGTACTTAACTTATGAAGAACTACTTATTCTTCATCTGATGTTGCTGTGGCCTAAATCCAAATCTCCAGCTCTCTTTGTTATTCTTATATGACTGCTTGTGGGGAGGGGGTGAATAAGTTTACATGCAATCTTTGTCAATCCTCCCAGGAACACCAGACAGGAAGTATGACTAGATAATTCTGCTTCATTGTATGATTATATTAACAGAATCATTCAAGTCTTAAGGTACAACTTTCCACCACCACTTTTAACTTTTATCCATTAGGGTAGGTCCTCTCTACATCTCTTTCTCTGACCTTGAAGCCACTGGAGGCTAATGTAAATTTACAATAAAGACAGAGCTAGTTCTCCTAGTTTAGACTAGACTAGACTAGACTAGACTAGACTAACAGAGTTGGAAGGTAATCTATGGTTAATAATCTATGGTTAATCTATGATTGATTAACTCAATAATCTATCCTCAACCCTAGAAATCCAAGATCTATTCAATGGATTAAGTACCCACTTTTAGAATAGAATAGATTGAGTTGGAAGGGAACTTGGAGGTCTTCTAGTCCAAACCCCTGCTTAGGCAGGAAACACTATACCATTTCAGACAAATGGTTATCCAATCTCTTCTTAAAAATTTCCAGTTTTGGAGTATTTACAACTTCTGGAGGCAAGTTGTTCCACTGATTAATTGTTCTGTCAGGAAATTTCTCCTCAGTTCTAAGTTGCTTCTCTCCTTGATTAGTTTCCACCCATTGCTTCTTGTCCTTCCCTCAGGTGCTTTGGAGAATAGCTTGACTCCATCTTCTTTGTGGCAGCCCCTGAGATATTGGAACACTGCTATCATGTCACCCCTAGCCGTTCTTTTCATAAGACTAGACATACTAAAATTCCAGCAACTGTTCTTTATATGTTTTAGCCTCCAGTCCACTAATCATCTTTGTTGCTCCTCTCTGCACTCTTTCTAGAGTCTCAACATCTTTTTTACATCGTGGCAACCAGGGGTGGGCTGCTATGGGTTTACCCTGGTTCGGGTGAACCAGTTGCTAATTTTATAGCTGGTTCGATGAACCAGTAAATCCCACCCTTGGCTGGCCCTGCCCATCCCGTCCCTCCCAGGAGTCCCCACACAGCCTGTTTTGGATCCCAGGTAAGTATAGGTTCTATATAGAGGCTCGAGGAGGGCAAAAAATGGGCCTCCTGGAGGGAAATGGGCCAATTTCCGGCCTCCATAGGGCCTCCGGAACCCAGGGAGGCCATTTTCCCCCTTCTGGAGGCTCGAGGAAAGCCTCTGGAGCCTGGGGAAGATGAAAAACAGGCCTCCTGGAAGTTCCAGAAGCCCGTTTCCAGCCTCTAGAGGGCCTCCAGAGCCCAGGGAGATTGTTTTTGCCCTTCCGGAGGCTCAATGAAAGCCTCTGTAGCCCACGGAGGGGGAAAATGCTCCCCCCCACCATGGTGCAGGAGGCCAACTAGGCCACACCCACCATGGCCATGCCCACCCAGCAACCAGGCAGAGAATCAGTTGCTAAAATTTTTGAAGCCCACCCCTGGTGGCAATGAAAACTGGATGCAGTATTCCAAGTGTGGCCTTACCAAGGCATTATAAAGTGGTATGAACACTTTACGTGATCTTGATTCTATCCCTTTCTTTATGCAACCTAGAGCTGTGTCGGCTTTTCTGGAAGCTGCAGCACACTGCTGGCTCCTATTTAAATGATTGTCAACTAGGATTCCAAGATCCCTCTCACAATTACTACTATTGAGCGAGGTACCACATACACTGTACGTTTTTCTGGGACTACTTTGCAAAGTTAACAAATGGAAAGCTCGGTCATTCATGTATTGAAATGGGAAAAAAAATTGGTAGCTAAAGTTAATAATTTTCTTACTCAGAGTAGCCTACTAACTAGAATAAGAACGTCAATTCATCTGACCATCATCCATCAGTACGTATTTAATTAGACCAATAAGTATGTCATCAAGTTTATTGTGAGATATAATTATTTGTATATTTTGTATTACTGCTAAATTTTATTATTTAATAGAGCTGTGCACGTTTAGAAAATGATTTGTAACAGATATTTCACTCACATGAGCATAGCATGTCCCTGCTATTCATTCAAACATTTTCATGATTCAAATGTTCTTCAATATCACTAAAAGAAACAAAATAACAATATAAGACAAATGACTGAGAAGATGTTCAATGGTAATACTATTTATGATAAAATTTCAAAAAAGATATGATTATATTAAAAAGTTTTCCAAATATATTGAATTGTGTCCACTATTCGAAGCATTCAAATAATCATTTTAAAGATAAAATACAAAGCAATAAAGTATTTCAATATATATTTTGATTTTAATTTACATTAATTTTATGTACATTTCTCTAATGCATATGTACATCTTAATGCTTTGTATTCAAAATTCAAAGACATATGTATACCAAGAATGGTTTGGCCAAAGTACTATCTGTGACAAATCCTGAAGAACAAAAGTATGTGACTTTTTTTCTTCTTCTGTTCAGTTGTGTCAATTTTTTGGATGTTGCCTTTCAGTTTTCTTGGCAAAGTTTTTCAGAAGTGGTTTGCTATTGCATTCCTCCTAGGGCTGACAGAAAGTGACCGGCCCAAGATCATCCAGCTGTTTTTCACAGCTAAGGTGGAACTGGAACTCATAGTCTCCCAGTTTGTAGCCTGACGGCTTAACCAGTATACCAAACTGGCTCCATCTGACCATTAGAAAAGGGAAACAAGGATTGTAAGTAAGGTAACCTAAAATAAATAAGCAATTTAATAGTTATTTTTGAAAATAGCTTGGCTAGTAAAAACATTGCTTTCTCTATGCTAACTGGTTGTTAAAAAAATTAATGGAGAGTCAAATCTGGTCAGTTTCTGACATAGCTTTACAGATCAATGACTTCTACTTAGGAACACAGACCACCATTATCATCTTCAATCCCTGGTTGAGCTTTATAGAGAATAACATTGCTTATTGGACTCCATTAAATTTTACCCATATGAGTTTGCTTCGAAATGTAGCATAATTTTCACTAGAACTTCTGAATGAAATACTTAATTCCAATTACTCCAGTGAACTTTAAAAATATTGCAATAACCAAAATTTAATAACTATCAGGATGGTAGAATTACCTTACAAGCATGTTTTCTTTGTTACCTCGTTACTTTAATTAGACTATAAAATTGTAAAACAAAGTGATATAAATGTAGCCTGACCTCTTTAGAATTTATGTGCTGCCTAGAACTACTTATCAATTGCAGAACAATTGGTTATTCTTAAATGTTGTTCCCTTCTCATGTCTTTAATCATTCTTCCATTGCAATGAAATTATGTACATCTTCCACCCACCATTATTTTATCTACTATAATGTGAAAGAACTAGTAGTCATTTTGTATAGTTTCTAAAAGTCCTTCTCTAACTTAATTATTGTTAACCTTGGAAGCTGTTATTCCTCATAATGTGATTCTCCAATTCCATCACTGTAGGTGTTTCTTGATTAGATAATACAGTGCTTATCTTTTTGGCCACAAAAAGAGCTTTATGTAAAAGAATCTTCTATTTATAGAATGTGATGGATTAAAATATGGGTGTCTGATAGCTGATTGTAAAGAATGTAAAGAATAAAATAGTGGGGTCCTTGGTGCTCTCTGAGTTTAGTTGTTTCTTGTCGAAGTTTCATTACCAAACTGGATGACATCATCAACGCATAGAATAGTTTGGGCTGCTTCAGGTGATTGGGAGGATGGAAATGTTTCCCCATGTAACAAAGTAATTTTAATTGAGTAAATGGTTGTTTTCTCTCCTTGTTCAATATAGGTGCATTAGCCAACGGCAAGAGAGCAAGGTGTGTGCTTCATCACAATGACAGTTCAGGAAAAGGTACATCATAGTTTTCTGAATTTAAACAGTGCATTTTGTGTGTGCATGTGTGTGTGAATGTATGTTTGTTAGGTACCTTTAATAACGCTTTTGTTCTTGTTCTTGTTGCTGTTGTTTCAGTTGTGGCTGGTTGCTTCTATCACCCACCTCGGCTGAGCTACTGTAATGATATATGGGAATGATCTTGGGAGACGGGGGTGGGGTGGGGTAGAATGCTGCTTAGGGAACATTCTGATAAGAGAGGGTTTAGCCCACAGGTGGATAATAGACAAAGAAAGAAACTCAGAAGGTAACCTTCCTATTTTTTCAGCCTCTAAAAAAGATGGCAGGAGATTTGTACTACAGGTATTTCTCTACTTACAACCACAATTGAGCCCAAGATTTTTATTGTTAAGTGAAACATTTGTTAAGTGAGTTTTGCCCTATTTTGACGTTTCTTGCCACAGTTGTTAAAATACTAACTTAACAATCATATTAAGTTAGTACCATGGTTGTTAAGTGAATCTGGCTTCCCCATTGACTTTGCTTGCCAGAAGGTCACAGAAGGTGATCACGTGCAACCATCATAAGTATGAATCAGTTCCCAAGCATCTGAATTTTGATCACAGGACCATGGGGATGCTGCAATGGTCACAAATGGGAAAAACAGTCATAAGTCACTTTTTTTCAATCCCTTTGTAACCTCAAATGAATTGTTGTAAGTGGCGGACTACCTGTATTGGATTTGTAACACTCTGTTAATGAAGCTTTACAGCAAAGTAAAATCAGCTCATCTGGTCATGATTCCTGTCTGATCTAACTGAGAAAGGTGATGGCTACTGGCTCCCAAAGTTTTTGTTTGTTTTCCCTTTCTGTATTTAGCCAGACCCAGAGTGTGGTAACGATTTCCCCTTCAATCCTCTCTTGGTTCTCCAAACAGATGGTGTGGAATGGAGAAACCAATTTGTAACAAAGGATGGTGGCAGCAAAAATCTAATTTGCTGTTCACCCAAAATTCAGGAAACCTCAGTATCTAAGTACCTTAAAGGAAAGGCTGGTTACACACTCTTTTCCCTTATTATACCTTGCCTGATCTAAAACGTCTGTGGTGACAAGTTGAAATTAAGAAGCACATATATTTATGACGGTTGCAGTGTCCTGGGGTCATGGGATCACCTTTTATAAACTTCTGACAAGCAAAGTCAATGGGGAAGCCAGAGTCACTTAACAACCATGCTACTAACTTAACAATCACGGTGATTCACTTAACAACAGTGGCAAGAAAGATTGTTAAATGGAGGCAAAACTCACTTAACAAATGTCTCACTTAGCAACATAACTGTTGGGCTCAATTGTGGTTATACGTCCAGAACTACTTGTATGTTTGTGGGGTCCTTATCATGTTTAATTGTTATTATGACTTCCTTCCTTCCTTCCTTCCTTCCTTCCTTCCTTTCTTTCTTTCTTTCTTTCTTTCTTTCTTTCTTTCTTTCTTTCTTTCTTCTTCCTTTTGGGCAAACTCTTCCACATATCACAGCCTTATATGAAGTAGGTGGAAGAGTTTACATAGTGAGAATACTAAATGAAAACTGAGGAGTTCAGAAATCTCACAAAATAGGAGCAAAGACTTATACACCATTTGGAGACAAGTGAAACGCAAATACTGATTTGGAGTTTTCTATGCTAAACATTTGGAAGATGTTCTCCTATCTTTACAGAATGGAATCCTCTCACTTGGTCGAGTGGCTTCACAGATAGAAATGTCAAACCTGAAGCAGAAGAAATTGTTCAGCTTCCTTCCTTCCTTTTTTCATTTTTTGTCCCAAACTCCTTATCAAAGCTAAAATATCTTGGAAAACTCTAAAATACCTTCTCTGCTGGAGGCCTGTAAAGGTGGTGATTTTCATTTCCAAGAAATGGTAGAGCCAGAGTATTCATTCCTGTTCTCTATTCAATAAATGGTAGAATGTTTTACTGTAATAATCCAGTCAAATTATTTGAAATAGAATTCAGTAACTTCCCATTTTAATCTGGCTCTCCAAGCCATTGAGAATAACTCTGTTATCTTTATTCTGTGATACTTTGTCTACAGATGCAAACCAATCAATGTTTCAGTTCCTGTTTGAACTCATCAGGACAATTGTAAATTATCACTTTAAATTACTCAATCATATATCTGTCATGCTCCCGACTTTTCCCCTAATTAACCAACTGATACAGGCTTCCAAAGAAGAAGAAAATAAATTTGAGGTTGATAATAAAAACAATTGGCCAACTTGCCAACAAATGAATTTGGATTGTTTGTGTTAAAAGTTCCTTCTTCTTGTTATTTAAGAAGCTTCATTTTAAATTTAAATACAAATAAAATATACATTTAATACTTCCATTACTTAAAATAGGATCGCCAACATGATCTCCAATGTCAGATGATGGATATGGCACAAGAAGAATTATTTAATACCTATGTATAAGTATATATTATAAAATGTGAATATATGTTTGATAATTATTTATGCATTCATCTGCCTAGCCACATTAAGTTATTGAAAATAAATACAGAGCCAATTTATAAGTACTTCTCTTCAGGTTTTTGTGCATCTATTATTTGTGCATTTCTTAATGTTCCCTGCTCATATTTTAGAATGAACATAGGCACCTCCAAACTTCGCTTCAACACTCTATTGGTTACAGGTTGATGAGAAATGTTTCACCAGTGAAATAAATCATCAGTGAGAACTAAATAAAGAATGGACTATGACTTCTAATATACCAATGCATAGTACCAAACATAGGTTCAGATGTTAACATAGGTTAACAAAATTAACAGGGGAGCTGAACTAGAGTCTCTTGTGTCTTGTGTCTCTTGTATGCAATGATTCCAAACTGATGACACATTTAACCCCACCTTCTGACTCAACCTGCCTGTTAATTTTGTTGAACTTTATCTAGTGCCAATTTAGCTTTCACCATCAGTTAAGCAGATTCTTATGTGTTGGTAGTAATAATAAACTGCTTTGAACTCAGTAAGTTTTCCTGGTACCTTGCACCTAACAGTTGTACTTTATATAGCCAGGTGTATTTTTTCTGTAGAAAAGTCTACATCTACACCTAGTCTTTCCTTTCCCAAAAAGATGTTCCTGAATGGCTTCAAAAACCTGTGCATGGTCAGATTGATTGATTGATCTGGAATTATCCTAAAAAGTGTATTCTCCAAACTCTGACAAGACACTTTAATACGACATTTATTTTTCTGGTGAAAAAGGTAGCCAGATTAAACAGGCATTCAAGAAATTTAATTGATGCTTCAGGATATGATTGTTCAGCAGTTCATCAAAGATCACCTATTGATTCTGCTCATCATTCTTTTCTTTGAAGATACCTCTGTATAACTTTTTATTGTTTCTCAGCCCTGAGGGGTAAGGTGGGGAGGAGAACAAGCTTAAGAATAATCTTCCTGATAATGCCACAAAGGAGATAAACTACTAGGTTTGACTCCTATAGAACCGAATGTGTTTCTTGCGTTTATTGCAAATAAAAGAGCTGCCTTTTACATAGCACTTTTGCTATTTCCATTCAGGTGGGACACTGAAGGTGCTGGATATTGATAGTGGAATGGATTTAACATTTTTCCTCTGATGAAGTTCATCTTTTTCTTCTTTTTTGCTATTGGTATTTTTGAGAAGTATTAATTTATCCCAGAACTGTTTTATGGTTTCCTTTTCACACAATGACCAACTTTTCTCCCAGTTGGGATATGTGGACCCCAGTGCAAAAAAATAAATAAATATAAAAGAAATAAGATGAGATAAGCTGATTTTTTTCTTTTGTGTGTCATTTTGCTGCTTCATTCATTTTCTTTTTCTTCCCAAAATAGCAATAGAACTTAGGCTTATATACCACTTCATAATACTTTACAGCCCTCTCTAAGCAGTTTACAGAGTCAGCTTATTGGCCCCAACAATCTGGGTCCCCATTTTACCCACCTCGGAAGATGGAAGGTTGAGTCAATCTGGAGCCTGGTGGGATTTGAACTGTCAAATTTCAGTCAGCCGGCGGTCAGCAGAAGTCTGCAGTACTGCACTCTAACCACTGTGCCACCGTGGCTCAATTACCACCCTGTCGGTAATTGAGATGCTTTTTTTTTTAACATATTAGAATATGTTTGCAGATCCAGGTGTCTTTGTCTTCTGGGGGGAAAAAAAGAAGCAGAAGCAGTTAATGGAGAGAGAGAGAGACAAATAAATCACATCTGTATTCTTTGTAGAAAAGAATAGTTTTAAGGAAGCTCTTCAAATGGAAGCTTGAAAAAATCCAAAACTATCAGGTTAATATTGACCAAAAAACCCCACCCTGTTACCTGAAGTTTATTTTGAAAGCAATGATGTGTATGTTGAAAAGAGGGAGAAAGGTAGCAGAATTAGTACAATAATGAACAAAACATGGCAATGGACCACTTTAGAGAGTTTTTTGCGTGCATGCGAGCCTTAAAGAGGGAGTGTGGCTTGCACAACAGCAGTCCATCTTCTACTTGTTGATTTTGATACACATATAAACACCAGATGCTGTGGTTTGCAAAGGAAAAAAACTCTTCAGAAATTGGATGGTGGATTTTGGCGTAATATATAGGATGATGATGATGATGATGATTCCAATATATTAACTGTTCTTAAAGAAAGCATGACGCTGAAAAGCAAGACTTGTTATTAAATCAAAAGGGGTTGCGTCAAATTAAACCCTTGAAAAATACCAGACTGCCAGTTTCCCATCAAATTTACAGAAAGCAGTCCAATATATTGGATGGCTTACGGGGAGAAAAAAAAATATTTTAAGCATAGTTATGAGACCTGCTCTGGAAAACTCGTTTAAGCTTCTTTTTGTTTACCTTTGCTCATAAATGTGATTAAAAATTTCCTTATAAGCTTGGTCGGCAAGCGTCATCTTTGTGAAAAGCCCAGTACAATCAAAAGGACTCTGTAAAAGTTAATTGTTCATCTTTTAAAAGAGGTATTTATCCTTCCCATAAAGAGAAGCCTTCGAGAAAAAAAAATCTGAGAAGTGCTACTACAGCCTTACTCAGAGGAATTGTTTTCTTTTGTTTCATGGTAAATTTGAAAGACTGGACTTCCATGACTATAATGTATGGTAATTTTTTAGAATCAAGCTATTGGTATGTAGGTATACTGATGAAAAGAATTTCAAGACTATAAACTGTTCAATTTGATTTCATTTCTTAGAAGAATGGTTTTAAGAATTGTTTTAAGTCAACTTGTTAATCCTTGTCCTGTTCTCACATTGAACAAAGTTCCAATCCCTTTTAATGATGATATTATTTTAATAAACAAGGGCCTGACAACATGTTTTATTTGTTTGCCAGATGAACTGTTGCTACACTTAGGAGTGATGAAAATTAATGTATCAAATGAGCAAGGGGTCTTTAAAAGAAAATAACAACCAATTCAAACATTTAATGTAATTTACATAATGAATTTTCTAAGAAGCCTAGCTTCTGGTCCATATTGTGTATTTGTAGACATCTGTTGTATTTCTCTTAAATCTTCCCTTTGGTAGCTAAATATACCCATGCTGTTTCTTATTGGATTTGATTTTTAATTGCTTTATCATTCTGGCAGTTATTTTTTAATCCATTTTCCCTCTTCGGATATGGTGCCCAGAATCTCATCTCATCTCATCTCATCTCATCTCATCTCATCTCATCTCATCTCATCTCATCTCATCTCATCTCATCTCATCATCTCTCTTCTCTTCTCTTCTCTTCTCGTCTCGTCTCTTCTCT
>JANHFL010009297.1:123630-145558 GCA_032468155.1 Oxyrhabdium leporinum | reverse complement strand
AGGCTTAGCAGCCTATATAAGTTTACCAAGCAATTAGTCACCACAGTGTCTCTGCCTGCCTTCCCACGAGGACATGCTTGTGCCCCAACTGCTCCTGATCTGCCTGCCTGCCTGGGTAAGTAAGCTGCTTATCCAGGCAGGCACCGCCCCACCTTGCCGTGAGTGATGTTGAGTTGGCCACACCCACTCAGTCACATGACCCCCACCAAGCCATGCCCATAGAACCAGTGGTGAAAAGAAGATTTCACCATTGATAGGGCCCACTGGTTAAGTCTGTCAGGATCTTTTTTTGATCCTGAACTTGTCTTCTGGGGTGTTGGCCATTACTACCAGCTTAGTATCATCTCAAATTTTATGAGTTCTCCTTCTATTCCATCATCTAAGTCATTTATGAAGATATTGAAGAGTATGGGGCGGAAGACAGAATCTTGTGGTATCCTACTGTTTACTTCCCTCCATGTAGATGTAGTACTACTAAGCACTACTCATTGAATATAGTTTTTCTGCCAGTTACAAATCCATCTGGTGGTGATACTGTCTATTCCACATTTTTCTAATTTACCAAGAAGTAGATTGTGGTCTACTTTGTCAAATGCCTTGCTGAAGTCTAAATATGCTATGTCCACAATATTTTGCTGGTCTACTAATTTAGTTACTTTGTCAAAGAATGAAAGAAGCTTGATTTTGCATGATCTGTTTTTAACAAACACATGCTGGATACTAGTTATAACTTTATTTGTTTCTAGATGTCCACAGATCTGTCCTGTTTCCCCCCCCCCCCCCGTATCCTCCTAGGTATTGGTGTTAGGCTGATTGGTCTATAGTTTCCTGGGCCTGTTTTTTCCGCTTTTTTGAAGATGGGAACCACATCAGCTCTTTTCCAATCCTCTGGAAGTTCCCTGGTGCTCTAGGATTTTTTAAAGATATGGTACAATGGTTCTGAGATAATCCATCAAGTCCTGGTGATTTATATTCATCAAGATCAGACAGGTGTTCTCTTATCATTTTCTTATTTTAATTTTTATTTCTAGTCTGTCTTTTACAGTTATATTTTGGACTATATTTTGGACTATAGTTTCTTTTTGCATGAAGACTGATGAAAAGAATGAGTTAAACAGTTCTGCTTTCTCTCTACTGCATGCTACTTCCTTGCCATCTTCTCTCTTTAGTGGACCAACTGTTTCCTTACTTTTTTCTTGTTATTTATATGTTGAAAGAAACTTTTAAACATTTTTCTTTGACTTTTGTTGCAAGTCTTTGTTCATTCTCAGACTTTGCTTTCCTGACTTCATCTTTGCAGATTTGGGCTATCTGCTGATATTCTGCCTTCGTTATGTGTTCCTCTTTTCATTTTTTGTATTTTCCATTTTCTGTACGTTTTGTCTTTCTGTTTTGTCTTTCTGTTTATCAGAGAGATCTTTGTGCAACCATGCTGGTTTCTTCTTGGATTTCTTGTTGGTTTCTTTTAGTGGTATTGTGTTGGACTGGGCTTTTATAATTATATTATTCAGTTTGCCACACAGACATGTGACATTGCTTTGCCAATGTGGATCTGATCTATTTCACCCTTATTTTTGTAATGACATGGAAGCCTATAGACCCTTGCCTCTTTATGGGCATCTATGTGACTTTTAGAATGATTGGTTTTAGTTTATTTCCTAAATGGGAGAAAATTACCTCTAATTTGAATTCAATATATGGAATTTATCAATATTTTTGAAACTCATGCATAAAGAGTATGTATAGGAAGAGTTAATGCTGTTTCTAAACAGTTCAGTATACTTGAAATGTTATCATTCTTAGTATCTGATAAAGAAGCCTTAGCATTTGCCCTTCGCCTACATATTTCACCTTTCATTGAAGTCAATGACAGGTCCCTCCTACCAGCTGAATGCTGAACTTATCTGGTACAGACATCTAGGATCACTGTCTAGGGAGACCACCCATTGGCAGCAAAAAAAATCACAATGCAGGCAGTGAACAGGAAGAGTTAAAGTTCATGAACTCTGACCACTTGTCTAGAAATATCTCCATAAAAGCTGAATGGAAAAAAGTTTATTTTAAGAAACTATACAATTGATTGGTGTAGCAATGTGAAACAATGGGAGCAAACACTGTAATTACCTCAAATTATTTCACAATAATGCATAGCCCTCCTATAAGATGGCCATTTATGCACTGTCTAAAAAAGAGCCCCAAAGTTATCAGTAGGTGTACTACGTAGGCATACTAATTATGTGTATAATGTAAGTGTGCACTTAGAAATTATAGGTTTAACTATACCATATATAGTATAAAATATAGGATTAAAGTGTTAGATTAGAATTAAGACATTTCAAATCTGTTCTCTGGCATGGAAATGGGTAACTTTCACGTTTTCCCATTTTAGTCTACTCTAGTTGTTATGGAGATAAATGAAGAGAGATTCACAAATAAACCCTGGAGAAAACAAGGGAACTGCTTTTAACAAATAAAATAAAGGCACAATGGTTTTGCCTTTAGTTTAAATTATGCACATAAAGCCTATTACTCTGATTTTCATGCCTATTGTTTAATTTCTTTTGGAAGCTGGCTGAAACTCTGATCTGAATGAAAAGTAAAAAAGAAAATAAAACAAACGATGTATGTTAGCAACTTCATAGTTCGTCCTCTTGCTTATTTATCTAACATAGGATTGAGACCCTTCCAATAAAGGGGCTTGCAAAGAAAGAAGCATCCTGGGACAGTTTTCCAAAAACAAACTAACTAACTAATAAAAAAGCCAGCTGTTTAATTTATTCTTGCAGAAACCATGTCCCTCCATAAAAGAACAATAGGAGGGAGATAAAGAAGAAAATGGGTGGGGAGATAGCAGGTCTCAAATGATAGTTCTGAAGAAACTTTTAGTCTCTTGTAGAGAGGGTGGTACACTCTCAGTCCCATTTCATGTATCAGTGCTGTTATATGGCCTATCTCACTGCTGTTAGAATATGAAATGAGTTTAGTGTATTTGTTAGCTTATTAGACAGTTAATAAGTGCTCCTTATATTACTTGTGGGTCTTATCACACTTAAATACAGTATTCTACAAGAATGAAGGCAAGTATTCTTCTATTCTAAATTATTCTATTTTGTTCTATATCAGTAACTAGTAGAACTATGTAAAATATGCAAGCTTTAATACAATCTGGAATTGTATTTGGAAGTGAGCAACTTTGATGGTTGAGAGAAAACCAACAATAGGATGATGATACAATCTGGAGCCGGCATATTGGGCCTTGCAGATTGGATTTTCTATACCTCCTTTCAAGAGAAGATAACTCCCCTTCCCCTTTAGTTTAAAACCACAGTAAGCCTCTTTGAAGTCTATTCAACACTGATTCATATTTCCTAATCCAAAATAGTAAACCAGTTTTATAGCAGCTACAATTGGAAAGAACTAAGCTATAAAAAAAAGTTTGGAGACCAAATAAGCCCTATACAAATCTTCATTTCCTCTTTCTATATCTGTAATAAAATAGTTTTATTTATTTATTTTTAACTTGCTTTAATATGTTATTTCTTCCATAACTCATTTAGCATAAATTTTAATTATCAGTTGTGGCATTATTTTCCTAGATTTCTTCATCTATGTTTCATCCTCTACTTGTCTAATGTCTAATGTCTATATTCTTTCTTTAAAATGGCATGAGAGACCTACTACCCTTTCTGAGAATATCTGTCATTTGGTATAATTGGCTGTATTTTTCCTTGGATGCTGACTAATCAATTCTTGCCAGCTTCCACTGATTAATTCTGGCGACAGATTTATATATTTTTGTACAGTCTTCTGATGCCAGCATTGACCATTCAGCTGTGGCAAAGTGACTAAAGTCTGTGCTAGGTTGGCACAACTAAGATTCCTCTAGTATATCCAGATTCAGAATGCATCTGTTCTAAACTCTGATCAGTACTATCTAGTCTAAAAAGGCAATAAACAGACCATCTACTGAAAGAAATATGAGAACTTAAGTCATACGTGCTAACCGCAACTGGAGACAGAACTAGAGCATGGAGGAACACTTTCTATCCAAAGGCTTCTGGTTACAATTACTGAATGTTGAGTTCGGATGCTTGATCTCTTACCAGGTTACCCAAATGCTTTTGGAATATCAAAGGCATCCACACATTGTGATAATGTATGAGGAGAGTGATATCAACATCTATTGACTGAAACTTGTCCTTTTCATCAGTGGGTACAAAGGGGTTTTAAGTAAAGCCAGATTTAAAAAAAAGAAAAGTGAGGTTGTTCTTATATAGTGTGTGTGTGTGTGTGTGTGTGTGTGTGTGTGTGTGTGTGTGTGTAAAAAACTTATGGAGTGGCAATGCACACAAAAAGACAGCATGCAGACAAACGGACACACATAACACATACACTTTCACATACAAGAAGCTTTCAATCATTTGATTTCCAACAATAGGCTAAAGTATCCAAAACCACACCCTCCCCTTAAAGAAAGAGTAACAAGGGATGGGTGCACAAACATCAAAAGGATCTAGGAGAAGAACTATGAAGGAACCAAACCATGAATGACCTAGTCTTCCATTTTATTTTCCCCAGGGCTCACCCAAATGTTATTGGGTACTGGAATGGGAAAATCTGGTTTATTTCTCATTAGGGGTGGCTGCTAGCACAAATAAAGCATAGCCTAATACACAAGGCTTCTATCTAATAAATTATGGTACAATCAGGAAGGGAAATAAAGAACGAGTAGGAAGACTGGTACAACCTAAAAATCTCTTTATGCTTTGGAAGTGAAGTTCTGTCATATAGTACAGTCCTGGAATGATAATTATCCTCATTCATTCATTCATTCATTCATTTCAAAATTTATAGATTCTTTACTTCGATAAAAATCTGCTGCAGAGGACAGACATTTGAAGATACACCTGCTTAGTGAGGCCATGATGTTGTCTCACGTCATTCCCAAGCAGGAAAACTCATTTGTCCAAGAACTTTATTTGATCCCTGCCCTCTTTACTTTCAGAAGGATGAGGCACGGCTCTTGAGATTCAGCTTAAAGCAAATGGGGATTTGATTATTATTTTTAATAATGTTTCTAAATGTGCACCTTTGCATTTGTTTGGGCATTTGCTTTTGTTCTTGGTGATGATTGAACATTCATTTGAGGTAGGCGACAAGGTACACATCAATAAATACGAACATCTATAACGATGAAAAGGAACGTAATGGACATTTCTCCATCCACAGACCTGGATCATATTGCTAACTACAGTAGAAGTTGCAGGTCTCATTAAGGAGAAATATTGGCATGGGAGGCAACCATCTGATCTGGATTAGTCATGCAACTGAGCATATAGCACAGATGCAACTGGATTCCAAAGTGTAGAGAGGAATCAACATTAATGTGTCCACTGAAGTTTACTGGAGCATAGACTAGTTCAAGGCATAAAGAAGCAAAGAAGCAAAATATTTGCACTGGAGATGTGAAAAGAGAGAAATCACAGAAAGTTTTAAAAATCAGCAGCCACATAATTATCTAGGGAGAGGAGTGTTTGGGAAGGCAGGAAAGAATCAAGGGAACATCTGATATGGGGCCACAGTCAGGAGGAAATGTAACTAGAAATATGACCATTGCTAAAGGAAGAGACACAAAGGCTGCTGGATTTCCTACCCTTACTTGGGTTAAGCAGACAACTAGATATAATTAACTGCTAAAATATGGATGGTGGTGTGGTGTGGTGTGGTGCGGACTAGAGAGAGACTGACTTTGTATGTACTTGTAGTTGTGCTCATTGTGCAAAATTTGGACTAACATTTGTATCATAAAATAACTGGTTAAATATTTAGATATGAGTTCCTAGCCTATCTAAACAAATAAAATATCCTTTGTAAAAGTTTATTTAGCAGCCGCTCATTTGCTATTATTTATGCAGATGCTTCTCACGTCAGCCAGATCCAAGAGAGGGAACAGCTGGCTTTTGAGAGTGGGAATTATATATGGCAGCTGTTCTTTTACAAGCTTGACTCCTTGCAGTGGTCATGTTTCAGTGAAAAATCTAAACTTTCACCTCCCGTTCTCTCCTCAAGCGCTTTAATGCTAGCGTAGGCTGTTATGAAGTTTGCACTGCTAGAAAATATGTACTTCTTAATAAGATATTCCAATAGATTGCTTGGATCCTCCTTGAAAAGCAGCTTTTCCTGTCGTAACACTTTCCAGTTATAATGGACTACAAAACCCATCATTCCTAGCCATGATTAGTGATCTGGAGCTAGGAATGAGACAGAATCCAACATTTCATGGGGGCACCTTCAGAAGACTTTTTAGTTTTATCCAATAGATCGGTAGATAGAAAACCTAATAGATGTTATTCATTTCTCAACCTCAAACTTTCATATTTGTGAATTTCAACACCCAGAATTCCCAGCTAGCATGCCAACTCACACACATCCTGATGGTCAACATGGATGGGGTGGTTTTTTTTAAAACTCAAGAGACAGAAGCCTAGAGCAAACCTGTTTTTCAAAGTTGCAAGGGGACAAGCAAATGTGCAGAGATTTGCTCATTTTCATAATATATTTTGCTTCTTCTAGACACAGTAATAACTAGCTCATTTGTCAATGAAAATTCTTTAGACACTGGATCTTTACTCCATGTCAATTTTTTTGATTACTTATAATAGTATCTCATCTCTGGATGACACCAAGTTATAGAAGATAATGACAATTTGCCCAGGAAATAACAACTCTGCCTTTTCATACTAGATGAATGGCAAAAAATAGCAAAAGAGATTCACGATATACACAAAGTTTTCCCAATGTTGGTAATTTCCAGATGTGCAGACTTCAAAACCCAAAAGTTCACAGTCAGCATGGCAATTAATGAGAACTGTGGAAATCCATATACCATTCTGGAAGTTCTCACAAGATCTGGAAGCTGCCACAATTGGGAAACCCTGCTCTAGCAGATTCTGCTAGGAATTTAGAATAGATGACTTCTGTAAAGTTTCCAGTTCTATGATTCCATGATAAAAAGAACCAGGATGCCAGACTACATGAGGTTTAAGTCTGATCTAGTAAAATTCTTTTTATGATCTTTAGTCTATAAATCTTTTCCAAACCAATTTGCTTGCTGAAGATCCCTTCCATAAAGGCAAAGATTGCATTTGTGCCAAATTTTCCTTTACTTTGGCTTTAAATCAAAAACATTCCTATTTGCCCAGGGATTGTAAATATTAAGCTTAATCTAAATAAATCTTGACCAGTTGATTGATTTTGTTTGCTGGTTTCATAGTCGTTATGCCTTATATTATTTTCATTACTGCTATTAACCTGTATTTGCTTTGTATAATTTTGTGAATGTCCTGGAATCTCTTATGGATGATGAGGACACAGTATATAAACATGTAGAGTAAATAAAAATAGAGGAAGGAAACAGAGGATTCTAGGATTCATAACTGATGATTAAAGCATGGGTGTTACGTGTTGAACGCAGTTGGGCTCATGTTTACTCTCCATGAATCAAAAATGTACTCAAACTTTCCATTGGCTACACACTGCAAATGGCAGTCTTTCTTAGGACAGGTTTACCTTCATATATGATTACGGTACCTATTACCACTGAACTGGTGTAGTGATTAAGATTTTAGGCTGGCAGCAGAGACTCAAATTTTAGCCCACTCTCATCCATGAAAGCTCACTGGATGACTTTGAGCCAGTCACACATTCACTCCTCAATCCACTCCCAGGTTATAGGGAAAAATAGTAGGGAGTGCCAGGCACAGTACTATTATCTCCTGAACAAAAGACAAAATTTAAATCTAAAAAACAAGCAAGTAAATAAATTAAGTTTAAGGTGGCACAACTTTCGCTATATCATTTCGAATTGCAGGTCTGGATGCTTCCCGTCTATAAAAAATACTATTGTTGGCAAAAGAAAAGAAAGGAAATGTACCAAAGCAAATGCTAGCCTGTTGTAAGAGACATGAGATGTATTTCTCACACTTTTAGAAATGAGAGTAATTGGCAGGTGTCAAAGACCTTTGTAGCAGCACAACTCACCTTCTTAAATGGGCATACAATATCAATGCATGAATAAAAAAGACAAGGTCTGATCATGCTGCTGTGACTGCCATCCTGTTTTCACACGCACACACACACTCACGCAACACCATGTAGACCCCTCTAGTCCACCAGCTCATAAAGATTGGATAAAAGTCAATAAAAGGGAGCAAAGTGCAGCTGGGCATCCACGCTTCCTGTTCTCTCTCTTTGCTTATGAAATCTACAGCCCACTTTATTATTAAAAGCAATCCCAAAGTGGGATTCAAATCATTTCAGATAGCTCTCTTCTCACTTAGCCTCAGCCATCAGGAACACTGGGCAAGGAGCAACTCATTTACTTTCACTGTAGGAGGCAGAGGCCTTTTTGACACACCCACAATCTACTCCTGGGTTTCAGCGAAAGAAGAGAGTTTTGCTCCATTTTCTCCCAAAACCTTTCAGATCAATAGTGAGCTAAATGTTTTCTCTCCAATCTCGTTTCCTTTTACTATCCAAAACTTTAATATCAATATATCCCCAAGTGGCAGACTACGGAAGCCATGAAGATGACCTCAGAGAAGGCAACCAGAAGCTCTTAGAAGCACAGCAGCTGCAGAAGAAGCACATGTTAAGCTGGGAGGTGGAGAGAGAATATGAGAAAGCGATGGACATTCTTCTGACTCCTTAGGTTATAAGGGGGGTGGGGGGTGGAAACATAGGCAGACTTGCAAGATTCTTTTACTAAAGCCTATCTCAACAAAGGTAGAGTTCTAATCATCCTGTGGAGCCCTAATCTGGCCTACTTTGTAGGACTGACACCAACAATACCCAAATGGAAAGCCTCACAGCAGCTATGTCCCAAAGGTGCTTTTTTTCAAGAGGCAACTGGACTTTCTAGTTTTTCCTTGAAGACGTTTCGCTTCTCATCCAAGAAGTTTCTTCAGCTCTGACTGACTCATCCAGTCAGCATCCAGTCAGAACTCTGACTGGATGCTGACGGTTGCCTCTTGAAAAAAGCACCTTTGGGACAACCACGAGCTGGATGACTGAGAATCTCCACAGACACTCACAGCAGCTACTTACTGATAGAGGTTTTTGACAGATTGTTCACTGCTGGTGATGCTGAGGTAAGGTCCTTCCCTCCGCTGGTAATCCCCTCTGCTGAAGCCAACTCGAGCTGGGAGCTCCAAGTGGACATTATAAGATTCCTTGGGACGTGTTCCAAAGAACTGGAGCCCATCTTCAGGATAGAGGAAAAGGGCATAGGCGTCTGCATCGCTGTAGGCTAAGACAGCCTGAAAGGTATTACGCTGCAAGGCATAAAAAAGAATAAGAGGGGATCAAATTCTGACATCCCTAAGGCAGAGCCATGGGTAAATTAAACCTGGGTTAGACCAAGAGGACAACATGTCCCAAAGGTGTTTTTTCAAGAGGCAACCGGACTTTGTTTTTCCTTGAAGATGTTTCACTTCTCACCCAAGAAGCTTCTTTAATTCGGACTGAAGTAGAATAGCAGTGTCTTGGATGGAAAGCGAAGGAAAAACGAAGGAAGTCCAGATGCCTTTTGAAAAAGCACCTCTCAGGCAACCATGACCTGGATCAATGAGAATCTCCATAGACAAGAGGACAAGCATCATCATTAAGGGAGCAAGATTTAATTTTGTGGTTACAAGCAAACATTGAATTCAGACTTTCCTTTCCTCATCAACTCACTCCATAAACTTACTCCTAGAATCCTGCATATCTTGCATCTGCACTGCAAGGGCCTCATTTCACAGGGCCATTGTAAAGATTTACGTGGAGGAAAATTCATTCCGTTCTTTGAACTCTTGTTCTTCAAAACACTTTAATAGCTCTGCTCTCTGCCCCCATTTTAATTAAGAAATTAGCCCATTCCCTCTTTTTTTATCTGCAATTCTGTACTACGGGTTTTTCCCCTTGCATTCTGTTTGTCCCTGGGAAAGCTAATATGAGCTACTGAAGTCACTCCTGCACTTATCAATTAGTTCAATTTTCTGGGTTTGCACAAATCATTAAACTTAGATGTCCTCTAGATGCAGGGGGACTATAGTTTCAAGTGTTTCCAGCCTGCATACTATGCACCAGATTAAGATAGGATAATATAAATGCTGAATGTATTGAAAATAAATACAATCATTTATTTATTTTTTAAATTACTTAAGAAGTAAGATCTCTGTAATTAATCATGAAGAATATTTCCCTTCTACTCCCCCCCTCCCAGATCTCAAGCCATTATTAAACTGCCTGGCCAGCATCATTTATCTTTCTGTCCTCCTGTTTTATCTTCCTGGCCTTTAGTAAACTTCTTTTTTTCCCCAGCTACAAGAGAAAAATATTTTCCTCTTTTTCATAATCACCCACTTGGGAACCAGAAGAGAGATTTCGATTTCAGGAAGAGTTTCCATCCAGGCCAAAAACAGAAGTGAAAACTGCAATGTTTGATAACCAAAAAAGGGAGAAGATTTCACTCATGTTTGCAGCATAAAAATCCCAACCAAAATCCTCAGGTGGACACGGATTCTGTGACTGAATGAGGAGAGGCTAAATCTCCTGCTTTGCCTGTATAACTATGGGCCTCACCATTGAGCCTTGTCATTCCTAAATAAAGAGAAGAACTAAATAAGAACCACTAAACAATACTATGAACATGTGAAGAGTTTTATATTATAAGGAACCACAGAATAGTGAAATTTTTCAACATATATGTCTATTGACTGCTACATCATAACTGGACAGCCACGGAGACCTTTATCCAATAATATCTTAAATGTTACAGAATAACTGCATAATTCCTGACCTCCCCTAACAGCATGGTGAGTTGGTGAGGAATCTGGGCATTGTAGTTCAGCATTGTAATTCAGCCTTGGGATTGTGGACCTTCTAACATCCCTGATACAATGCAAGCAACAGTCAGACTCAGACTGCATTTAAAAATATACATCTGGAGACCTGGATGGCCCCAAGAATACAGAAATTGGACGTCCCTAATGAAATTAGGAAGCTTCTGGCCAAGATTTTTTTGTTCCCTTCTCAAAACATTGCTTTATAAGTGCTAAGTAAATAAATAAAAAGATAATATCTCTTGACATATCCAGGGACATGAATCCAAGGGCTGAACACAGCCCAAATTAAGCACTGAAAATCTAGCATCATTTTTAGAAAAAGCTTTCTGTTCATGAAGGAGCAGATGCTGAACTCAATAGCAACCTCAGGCATATAAACTATTTTTAGTGATTTCACTGTCCATGACAACTATTTTTCTCTTACCTCAAGTAGTCATAATTTTACAGCATAAAAACCTATCCAGGAAACGATATGCCAATCAGCTTGACATCACTAGCTGGGAAAAGCCAGAGGGAATTGCTAACATTTTGGAAGATAGATTCACGACTCAGAAGGATCTTGACAGACTTGAGCATTGAGACCTAGCCATCAAAATGCAGCTCAGTGGTGAGAAAAGAAAGGTCCTGCACTTAGGCAGGAGAAACCAAGTGGACAGATGGATTAGCTCAGCAATAGGAAAGAGAGATCTACATGTTCTAGAGGCTCTAGATGTAAGAGGGATCTAGATGTTCTAGAGGACAACCACTTATCTAATATAGAGAAAAGTAAAGTCTTACACTTAGGCAAGAAAAACCAAAAGTACACATATAGACTGGGTGAAAAACAGGCTTAATAGCAGTGACTGCGACAGGGATCTTGGACTCTTAGTGGACAACCGGTTAAATATGAGCCAACAGTGTGTGGTGCAGCCACAAAAACCAATGCAATCCTAAGTTGCATTAACAGAGGGATACAATCAAGATCAAGGGAGATACTAATACCACTCTATAAAGCCTCAGTAAGACCACACCTAGAGTACTGCATCCAGTTTTGGTCACTACACTATAAAAAGGATGTTGAGACTCAAGAAAGAGTGCAGAGAAGAGCAACCAGGATGATTAGGGGACTGGAGGCTAAAACATACGATGAACGGTTGCAGGAACTGGGCATGGCTAGTCTAGTGAAGAGAAGGACTTAGCAACAGAAATCTTGGGCTCAGTTGTGGTCATATGCTGAGGACTGTAGTCTATGTCCATCAACCTATCTGGGCGGCTTCAGCAAACAGACCCCAAAATTGGTGAATTAGCAAGAAGCCAAGGTCTTCAGGAACTTAGGGCTGCTTTTGATCAGTTCTCTTCTTAGAAAAGCAACAAGAGCATTTGCATGCAAGCTCCCGATCAAATGTTAACTAAGAATTACTTAATTGCCTTAATGGTTTAATTTTATTTGTCACTAATCTGATTAGCAAAGAGGAACTAGTGGGTGGGTGGCTTCAGGCAAATTCTCCTCTTTTTCACTGTAGCATTATAGAAACTGCAGGGGATTTGCTGAAGGCAACGTGGTAACAGAAGACTTCCACCCCCCCCTCCCTTTTCTTCCAATACTATTTTTTTTTCCCCTTGCTCAATTTTGCAAGGCTATCCATTTTTTTTTTCACCGAGAATTTCCCTTAAATACATGACTTTAATAACATGCATTAATTTCTGTCCCAGATAAGGCGAGCCATGCTGCTTCTTGCCGAGTAATTTAATAGGGCCTCAGATCTAATTTAATAGATCCTTTACGTCTCTGTCAGGGACAGTTAGTGCTGATTGGTATAACATCTTATAGAAGTCAGTAAATACATTAATCTCTTGGGAACTTCGGGCAACAATTCTGTTAGCTGCGGGAGAGAACTACAAGGACAGCTAAACGGAAGGGACAAAGAATAAATGATGTAGTCCCTGGTTTGGAAAACAACCTGTTTTTGAGCCCACATCTCCCTCCCTCCCTGTCTCTTGCTCTGCCTCTCTCTGCCTCTCTCTTCTCTCTGTCTCTCTCTCTCTCTCTTCCCCTCTCCCTCTCTTTCTCTCTCTCTTGATTTTGTATTAATTTTAGTTTTATTATTTATATCCTACCCTTTTTCCCAAAGAGCGTTCAAGGCTCATAGCGATAAAATATGAGTAGATAAAATGTCATAAAACAGTTAAAATCATTTTTAAAACTAACTCAAATTGAAACAAAATTAAGACAATAGATGATTCTAGACTTTCCTAAAGGTGAAAATATTAAGTGCAACTTTTGAAGGGATTCAGAACAAAAGAATAACAGAGTTGGAAGGGACTTTGGAGGTCTTCTAGTCCAATCCCTGCTCAAGCAGGAAACCCTATACCAGACAAATGGCTACCCAGTCTCTTTTTAAAAGCCTCCAGTGATGAAGCACCTACAACTTCTGAAGACCATTGTCCACTGGTCAATTGTTTTCACCGTTGGGGAATTTCTCCTTAGCTCTAGGTTGGATCTCTCCTTGATTAGTTTCCATCCATTGTTTCTTGTTTTGTTTTCTGGCGCTTTGGAGTCCCGTTTATCTATGGCAGCCCCTTAGATATTAGAACACTGCTATCATGTCATCCCTAGTCCTTCTTGTCATTACACTAGACAAACTCTTTCAGTCTGTATCTCACAGCAACTTAATTGTACCTCTTAATTGTAATTATCAGTTTTATATTGCATATTAGTTTATTATTTTATTATTTCCCTGCTTTAACTGTTGCTTTTGCATAACCATCAGAGGGCTGGAGCCAACTAAAAATACAAAAATCCATGCATAAATAAATATGTATTCATATTATATAACTAAAACATTATTGTTTTGCACAATTCTTTCCTATTGGCTTGCATTATTGGGTTCCCCCAAACCCCACCCTCATATTGGCATGTTTCTGTTCTTTGGGGGGGGCGGCACTTTGCATCCCCGCTCATATACCCTATATATTTCTTTCAGCATGTAATGATAATTAGAGTTGTCTTTGTGGATGCCTTTCCATCTTCTTCCTTTGCATATCAAAACCCTGTAACCTTCAATTATGTATTTATTTTGGCTGAAGTCACACGTGAGCTTTAGCATATGAGAATATTGGACTTCCATAAATGAACGTACTTTGAGAGAGAGAGAGAGTCTGTGTCACAAGTTGGCAAACAGCACCTCAGAGAATAATGTAATGATATTATACACTGTATTCATTAAACATGAAACTCAGTCAACTGAACATTCAAAAATGCATCACAAATACCACTGTGATGCTGATGGTTGATACGGGTTGCTGCCAGCATCCTTGGTATCAACCAAGTACCTTCTTAAGATGTACGATGTTCTGAGTAGCACATTTTTTTGCAGTTCCGCTGGTGTTATTGCAGGAAGTTTCAATTTCTTGATGTATTTTATAAAATTCTTGGACATGGTACCAAGTGCCCCAATGACAATGGGTATCACTGTTACATGTTTCATCCATAATCACGTAGCTTTGATGGCCAGGTCGCAATATTTTGTGATTTTTTTCCAGTTCTTTTTCTTCGAATCTGGCATCTTCTGGTACCGCGATATCAATAATTTGTAAGTTTCAGTTTTCAACAACTGTGATATCTGGCGTGTTGTGTTCCAAATGATGATCCACTGTATTCAAAAGTCCCACAAGATCTTCACCTTCTCATTTTCGGCAACTGTTGCCACTTTTTGTTCCCATGACTTTTTGGATACAGATAAGTCATATTTTTTACATAATGACCAGTGGATTAATTTAGCAACTTGGTCGTGTTTAGCTTTGCAATCAGTTTGTGCAATTTTGCTGCACTCATATATTAAATGTGACACAGTGTCGACTTTGTCGTTGCAAAATTATTACTAAAAATATCATTATTGTTGTTGTTGTTGTTGTCATTTCCCTTTCTTGCCTTCCTTCTGTGGTGGTTTAACAAACTTTTCCCTTCATTTTATCCTCTCCACAACATTTTAGCGTAGAATGAAATGAGAGAGGGAGATTGGCTTCAGGTTCTCAATCTTTCTGAGAGAATGTGTTGTCTTGGGTGCAGGTGTCATCTGTTTAACCACATTATTTCTGGATGGAATTGATTATATGCAGCTTTGGAGTTTTACTTTTTCCCCTCTCGCCCTGTCAGTTTCTGAGATGAAACAAGACTGCAAGTAGTCCTGTGGTTTAGTGACCGTTTGAAGTTACAACCATTACAGCATCAGTCAGATAGTCAAGTTTTGGGTGCTTGGCTACTGTCATGTATTTATGACTGTTGCATTGCCCCAGGGTCATGTGATCACCATTTATAACCTTCCCAGCTGGCTTCCAGCAAGCAAACTCAATGAGAGAAGACAGATTTGTTTAATGAGTGCATTAATCCCTTCCCAACGACAGTGATTCGCTGGCATATGTGGCAACAAAGGTTGTAAAGTGGGGCAAAACTCAACAACTGCCTATCTTAGCAATGGAAACTTTGGGTTCCATTGCAGTCATAGGTCGAGGACCAACTGTATATGTAGCTTCGGAGATTTGTTTTCGTTTTTCCTCTTTCCCTCCCTGTGGCCTACTGTAACTCACATAGAGTGCCTCCAATCAACCACAAAAGTTGGCCATTTCTAAGATTGTCATCTACATATTATAAAAAAAAAAAAGAGAGAGAGAGTCTGGAAAGAGTGCAGAGAAGAGCAATAAAGATGATGAGGGGATTGGAGGCTAAAACATACAAAGAAAATAGTTATAGGAATTGGGTATGTCTAGTCTGATGAAAAGAAAGACTAGGGGTGACATGATAGCACTGTTTCAACATTTGAGGGGCTCCTACAACAATGAGGGGGTCAAACTAGAATAAAGAGAAATTTCCTAATGGTGAGAGCAATCAACCAATGGAGTAGTATGCCTTCAGATGTTGTAGGTACCCCATCACTGGGGTTTTTTAAGATATTGGACAGCCATTTGTCTGAAATGGTATAGGGACTCCTGCTTGAGCAGGGAGTTGGACTAGAAGACCTCAGAGGTTCCTTCCAGCTCTATTATTTTATATCCTAAGAAGAAACAAGGCTAAATATGTCTTCCTCAGAATTGTGTGGCATAAAGCAGCGTGGAGATAGGCCAGCTTTGGATCCCCTTCATTGTGGTCAATGAAAAACTTTTATCTCAAGAAGAAAATCAGGATGGGATGAAACCGAATACAAAGGCATGGAGATCATATTATTTTGGATGCAAAGCAGAGGCTTATCTTTCTTACTGTTGCCGCACTAGAGAAAATCAATTTTGACACGGAGCTGCCACTTTACAAGCAAATAACTATACTTTCCAATAACCTAATCTGCGCAGAGCCTCCTGAACATTCCCTGAAGAACCAGTAGTTAAAACCTCCATTAAATCAAAGGCTTTAATATGGGAAGGGGAAGAAGATGCCGTTTGACTTGGGAATGTAATGGACGCAGTGGGGAAATAAATTCGTTGTTTTATGTGTACAGTTACGGAATCAGAGAACGTTGCCTCTATTTCAAAGGGAATTCTCTCAGCACGGAACTTATTCCTAAACAGATGTGATTTTTGCTTATTCAAAAACATTTAGGTAACAATTACTGCATAATAAATTATAATTGCTCCCTTTTTTGTGGGGGGGGGGTGTCGGAGACACAGTGACTTTGCAAACAAACTGGAAGGAAATGCAGTGATTGAAAAGCAGAAATAATGTTTAATAGGAAGGTGGAAAGCTTTGATGCAGAATCTTTAAGAAATACTTTAAACCCATATATAAGTATTTGGTTTAAACATATGAACATATGAGTATACAGATTATATATTTATCCCAACTGTAGCAGCCCTGAGAGGCACTGATTATCCCAAAGTTCATCCACAAGCATCTATGGCTGAAAGTGGATTTGAACAGAATCTTCTCTAGCGCTTGCCCTAGTCCAGAAACTTAATATAGTATGTTTGTGAATCCTTAAAAATTAATTCAAATTTAAATGCTTTGTCCTTCCCCTCTATTCTTTTTTCTCATCCTGCCTGCTTTGGTAATATGGCCAATGGCATGCTACCTAAATAACAGAATAACAGAATTGGAAGGGATCTTGGAGGCCTTCTACTCCAACTCCCTGCATAAGCAGGAGACCTTATATGGTTTCAGGTAAATGGTTTTCCAATCTCTCCTTAAAAGCCTCCAGTGATGGAGCACCCACAACCTCTGAAGGCAAGTTGTTCCATTGATTAATTGTTCTCACTGTCTGGAAATTTCTCTTTAGTTCTAGGTTGCTTCTCTCCTTGAATACTCTGGTTTCTCTTCAGATCGTATAAATCTTTCACCTATTTTTTCCTCGCTCCTTGATTAGTTTCCATCCTTTTCTTCTTGTCCTGCCTTCAGGTGCTTTGGAGAATAGGTTGACTCCCTCTTCTTTGTGGCAGCCCCTGAAATATTGGAAGACCTTCTTGCTATTCTACATCCTCATTGGATGTTACTTCTGTTGATATCTCTTAAGTATTTTAGATTCCTGTACTGCAGGCGGAAAAACAAAAACAAAACAGGACAGGATTAAAACTAGCTGGAGTCCAGCAAGGAATTTACAATCCAGGTAACATAAAATTAATGAATTGAGTACTTTTTCGTTAATACTCATTCATATAGGTAGTCTTCAACTTACAACCCTTTGTTTAGTGACTGTTTACATTGAACTGAAATGTTACAACCGGTTCTCACACCGGGGGCATCCCTGTGGTCATGTGATAAAAATGTGGATGCTTGCTTAGCAACCATTATCTATTTACAGCAGTTATAGTGTCCTAGGATCATGTGATGCCTATTTACAGCCTTCCCATCCAGCTTTGGACAAGTAATGTCAAAGAGGGAAACCAGACTTGCTTAATGACCACAAGATTCACTTCGCAACCACAGCAATCTGCTTAACAAGGGTGGCAAAAACGGTCGTAAATCAGGTGCAACTCGCTTAATAACCGGCCTTGCTTAGCAATGGAAATCCTGGTTGCCAGTTGTGGTTGTAAGTCAAGGACTAACTGTATGAATCGTTGCTTTTGATCTTGTCATGCTTGGGCTGCCTGGATATATACAAACCGCTCTCTGATGGCCTCCTTGATCATAGTTATTCTTTGTCTTTTAAAGCCGAAGAAAGACAAGGCCTCCAAAAGGTCATATTGGTCACTTTGGTTCAGTGATTATTTTCTGGCACAGTTCTTAACAATATGTTCCATTTGAAGTCCTTGGCATTGTTACTTACAAAACGTAATGGAGCAGCAAATGCAATAATAAGAAAACACTTTTGTACTTTTTCCCCCCCTTCTCTTTTCATTTAGTGAAGGGATGACTAGGAGGGAACCAAAAACCAGACAAGTTGTGTAAACACACTGCAGAAGCCTCAACAGCCAAGCCTGACAAAAATAGATTGCTAGATTCTTGTTACAATGAAAGGGCATGAGAAAGAAATCCAGTTTTGAAACCTTGGGCTACACATAATAGGAGCAGACTTTTAGGCTGTGCAGAAGGTGATCTTTATTGTTACTAGGGCCACTATCTCTTTGCAGTAAAAGCTGGTTGTCTGACTAACCCTGTTTGTGACTATTCCGTAACAGCTCTTGAGTGTCATTTAGATTTTTAGAGACAAAACTGTTGCAATGGCTTAGGTATAACCCTGAATTCCAGCTCCCGGAGGTCCTGTCCATATATGGTTGTCACCTAGTTGGGCACACAGATGAATAAAAAGAGAATGCGCCCCTTCAGATAACCAGGTCTGTTATTGGTCCTTGCCTATAGAATTCATACAGATAGTATTTGTCTTACAACCATTTGTTTAGTGACTGTTTACATTGCACTGGAATGCTACAACCGGTCCCCACACCGGGAGCATCCTCATAGTCATATAAAAATGTGGATGCTTGGCATTTATTTATAGCAGTTGTAGCGTCCTATATTTACAGGCTGGCTAGAGAATTCTGGGAGTTCAAGCCCACAAATGCTAAAGTTGCCAGGGTTGAACATCCTTGCTCTGGATGCTTCTGGACTTCAATTTTTTGTCATTTTTCTAACCATCATCATCAATGGCAAGGGATTCAGGGAACTGAACTCCCAGATATCTGAAAGATCGTTGGTTGATACATCCCTAACCTCATCAGTATTTCTGAATGTGGAATACTTGAGCCCTGCATATTAGAGGTGAGATATTGGAAGTAGTTTTTTTACTCGTCGCCTTTTGGACAATTCCTAATGGAATAGAATGCAACATTCAACAGATGTCATAGAAACAAATAGGTTAAATCCCCACTGGATAATCTACCAGGCTTTCAAGTCATCCACTGACAGATAATCTACAAGATTTAGACATTTTATCCCAATAAATTTAATACCACCTTAATCTCACCCTTATAAAGCAATATAGTCATGATGGAAATAAATTTTGTCATTAAACATAGGCCAGAGCTATTTGGCATATTTTTTAAAGGATTGCCCTAAATGCAATATCTAACTATGTGCATATTCTAATTCAGTTGCCAACATACCACCATGAATTCTTTTTAAAATAAAGAGAAAAATGGTCTGGTAGAAAAGTTAGTTTCTAGCTTGGAAACACCAATTCATATTCCTTTCCTTTCTTCTCTAATTTTTCCACGTTGTTTGAAGTTCCCTGCACTTCATCAGGGACACAATGTTGTGCAGTATAAATTCACATGTTGCATCAGAGCCTGTCTTTAACCAATAAAACTAAATCACAATGGACTATCCATTGCAATCAAAAACACCGAGACAGGTAGATTCCTCAAATAATAGCTTTATTGGAAATATCATATTGACACATGCCTGGTAAAAACTGACTCTGAAGGGTTCCTCAGTTTTCGCCTAATTAGAAGTGAAAGTTTTCCTCCCAATCTCAAATAATCAGGCACATGGCCCAATTAAGGCAGCATCCGCTGGTCTGGTGACATCACTCCTCCTTCCTCGGGCCAGGTGTGAGAACATCCTTGGTTCCCAAGAGAAAGTATTTTATGTTGACTACACAGGCCCAGATATCCCTCAGCTCTAGTGTGGTAGCACTGAAGCTCCAAGATGGCTTTGCCCAGGCAAGCTTTAGGGTTGACACCAGAATTCTCCAGCCTGCATGCAGGAGCTGTTCCATGATCCCTAGACTTTACAATGTGTCTAATGCAATGTTTCTCAACCTTATCACCTTGAAGATGTCTGGACTCCAACTCCCAGAGTTCTCCAGCCTCTAATAGTTGCAGTCCATACATCTTCAAGTTACTAAGGTTGAGAAACACTTCATTAGACATACTGTAAAGTCTAGTGGTCATCCATCTTAGCCACATCCTCCTTATACTCTGCATTGGGTTGAGCAGAAGGTCTAAAGAAAAGATCAAAGTAGGACTTCCCTTTTGCTCAAACAGGCAAGATAAAAAGATGGAGCCAGAATTTATGGGGATGCTGGGGCAGATGCAGCTCACACATGTGCCTCTTATATTTATTTACAGACTGCACATTAAGGCCCCGTTCAAATGAGGCCATAGAATCTCACAACTTATACAGAATTCCTGCTGGGAAGGGTTCTTTTCTATGGTTAGTGCTCCTGTGTTTGTACTTAGTTTTTGGAATCTAATATTTTCCTAGTGAGAAATCCTGGCTCTTCTTTGAGATGGAAATTTTTTGAATGAGCATATATCATGACTAAGACGCTCTGCTTTTAAAACAACCAAAGCTTTTATGTGGTGTCTTTGGCCTCCAAACACACACTTTGCTCACACACTCCAACTGTTCCCTTTCCTCCATAACTATCTTCCTTTCAGCCACAAAATTTCTTCAGTTGGTACTTCATCAAGTTCTTTTTTGTTAAGTTCCCAGAAGAGACCTTGCAAGGAGAGTAAATTCCCCTCCTTCTTTAGCTGAATAATATGTTTGCAGAGCCTCCCCTTTTGCCAAGTTGAACATCTGTCCAGATGTACATCAGGAACTAATTATGTACCTCTTGGGCTTCCAAACCACAATGTACAAAGTCCTCAGCATGGTCCAGCTTGGCTCTACCTGGTCCACCTCCTGGCCACCCATGTGTCACTTTTATCACGTTGTGCTTTAGTAATAAAGCTGCCAAATTAAGTTAGTGGTTTATTTAGACATGTTGAGTTGGAGTTCTTCTAAATTGCTGGTGGCAAGGGAGCAGTTTGGTCTCAAGGCCTCTTAGGAAAACAACAGACCTGCCATTATCTGGTAGAGCCTTCTCTTTGATGTTTGACTCCCCCAACACAGGGGGCAGTGTTACCCCATAGGGAAATCTTGACTTACTTGATGTTTTATTGCTAAATTGTTTTCCTTAGTTCTTGGTGGATGGTTTCGGCATAACCACACAAAATATCACGCAGGGGCAACAACACCCCTCTTCTCTCCCTTCCATCGGCATGGAACAGCTGGAGAATCCATCAGCAGATGTCCCACTACTTCACCAACCCTCTTGAAATATTACTTTAGGAGGGACTTGTCAATTTCTTCCCCAGCTCAGTGCTCATGGAGAGCTTACTTAATGTCTTGTCCCTGGCAAAGAAGAGATGCTCCTACAGCTTTTATTTATGTGTTCATAGCTGCCACATGCTCACCATGATGAATACTTAGTGTATGGCATCCTTTCTCCCCTCCTTTCTCTTCCTCCTCCCCCTCTCTTAAATTACTAGCAGGTGATAAATAGTGACTACTTTCCACTCCATTTCGCTAGGCACAGCTTCTTCCTTGCCCTCATGAGGTTTCTGACCTTTCAGTCAATGCCTTTTGCAGGCCCCCAGGGGCCTCCGGGGAGCAGTAATGGACTCACGTTAATTGCCTGTTGAAGGACAGAAGCAGTTCCTCACAGGATGATTGGTGATCCCCTTGTGGATACAGCTGTCCCGCTCTCTGCAAAGACAGATCTCCCGAGCATGCACACACACACAAACACGCCGGGTCAATTCATCTCAGCTGAACAGCATGCAAAATAATCAATGCACCAGCTCAAGCCAATTCTAGCCCTGTAATTCGGTTTGCTAGCACTGTGACTCAGAGAGAGCGGGGTGGGGGGTGG
>JANHFL010009297.1:99357-113181 GCA_032468155.1 Oxyrhabdium leporinum | reverse complement strand
ATCTCTCTCATCTTTCTCATCTGTATTTCTCATCTGTCTACAGTGTCAGTCTGACTAACATTTTTGTCTGTCTGTCTGTCTGTCTGTCTGTCTGTCTGTCTGTCTGTCTGTCTGTCTGTCTGTCTGTCTGTCTCCCAACCAACCAACCAACCAACCAACCTACCTATCATCTCATTTTCATCAATTCTCATCTATATATCTCTCGTCTATCTAATCTTTCTATCATCAAGGTAATCTAAGGCAACAATACTCTCGTATGTTTTCACATATACGGATAATGCAAAGGAATCTTACTTTTATGATGAAGGCAATCTGTATCTTTTATTGTAATTATTGTTTCTTTTATCATTGGGAAAAATAACTCCCACAATACTTTGCTAAGATACCCAATTTATGCCACTTACTTATTTATTTTGTGCTTTCAAGACAGCATTGAATCTGGACAAGTTTTTGCAGTTTTCTTGGCAGGATTTCAGGAATGGTTTGCCATTGCCTGCTTTCTATAGCTGAGAGAAGGTGACTGGCTCAAGAATACCCAGCTGGCTTTGTGCCAAGACAGGATTAGAATTCATAGTCTCCTGATTTCTAGTCTAGTGCCTTAACTGCTACATCAAATTAGCTATGTGATTCCATTAGACCCCATTAATTTCATGAATTTGTCTGTTGTGACCAAAGCATACAAAAACAAGAGAGTACATAATGAAAAAAATGTACAAATTTGTATTCCATTTGCAACTCAGGCTAGTCATTTCCCCCCCCCTGACCAGTTCAAGAAAATGGATCACTCATTCTATTTATTTGTTTATTTGCAATGCTGAATGATAGAGATTTATTTCAGGTTAATTAACTGAGCATCGAAGTAGACTCGACCTTAAATAAATTTTGCATTTACCAAGCCAGGTTGTTATTATTTGCATTTCAAATAGCATGACATCATCTCAGTGTGCTTGGTACATTTTGGGGTTACAGCTGGAGCAGAATTGAAAAATATGTTTTTGTCCCAGTCTTTCAGAGAAGCAAGCTTGCAGATGGCCAAGTCTAAAAGCCAGAGCCGTAAAAAATTGTCAATACTGATGAAACCCTAGATAGATATAGGGTATTAGAAATATCACAGCTAAACTTGGCATTGTTACGATGCTAATAACATTTTCAACTGAAGAACTTTCCAGCAAAGTGATGCTTAATGTTTGGTGATCCTTGAGGAAATTGGTTTTTTTCCCTCCAATTGCGGTATGAAGTAACCCATTGGAAAGTCATTGTTCTATACTGGACACAGTGCAGTTCTTAAAAACAAACATCCAAATGCATTCAACAATGTGCGTTTTGAAATGGCATCCCATATTGTATCTTTTAAAAGCAACTATTTCCAGAAAACCATGTTTTAGATATCCCTCTTTTTAAATGCATTTAAAGCACAGATTTGCATAATAAATATTGACAATTTCTATTCGGATTGAAAGCTGTTGTGCAGAAATGTGGCAGAGGAGTCGTGCAAAACGATCTGGACTGGAAGAAGACGTAACCATGCAACTTTGCCCTAAGTGTATCTACACATGGCAAGCTGGGGAGATTCTTGTAACAACTTCTTAGAAGTTTCAGTTCACCATGAAACTGTCCTAATGGTGAAAGAAATGTATGGAGAAGAACTAGTGACTCAATGTAATGTGTTATGAAAGCCATAAGTATCAATGGCTTTTAGTCTTGAGGGAAATGAGACTTCAGTCTTGATGGGAACTCAAGGTTGACTCCGCCTTCCAAGGTTGGTAAAATGAGGACTCAGATTCTTGGTGGCTGACTCTGTAAACCACCCAGAGAGTGCTGTAGAGCACTATGGGGTGGTATAAAAGACTAAGTGCTATTGCTATTGTCTCTGAAGGCCATCTGCTGGAAGACTACTGGTCCTCCTTGTATAATTGATGGGCCACTATGAGAACAGATTGCTGGATTAGATGAATTAAGGGTCCAATCCAGCAGAACACTTCTTATATTCCTATGTTCCTTTTATCAAACTTGATTCAGCAGGGAACCCTGACTTCCTCTTATATCAAGTCAAAGTTCCATCTCGCAGTATTATATAAAGAAAAAGCGACCCCTCATTTGAGTTAAGCCTGCCTCCTGTTGACTGTCTGGACATGTCCATGAAATTTTCAAAACCTTCTGGGGTTCCCCCCTTCCCCCAAACTGTTCAGTCTAATCTACAGCCATCAGATTTTTTTTTTAGTCTCCCATCCAAGTACTAACCATTAAGATGAAGAAGGCAAAGAACACTCCATACCAGTGTTTCTCAACCTTAGAAGCTAGGTGATGTATGGACTTCCCAATTTACTATTCTGGCTGGGAAATTCTGGAAGTTGAAGTCCACACCTCTTCTAGTTGTCAGGATTGAGAAACTCTCTTCTTACACCTTTGCCAGTCACGTGCAATGATCTAATCAAGATTTAACTCTTGGATGGATAGAAAGGATTTTTTTTGTTTTTAATATAATGATGGCCTCACTAAAAACTAGAATAGAGGTAGAAATAAGAATACACACTTTTATATAAGGCAATAGCTAGATGGAAAGATTGGAGGTTGAAAGATGGAATTATCATGTATGTTTAAACAATATGGTGATTGGCACTAGAATGGCGCATTGAAACATTGAATAATTAAATAATGAAGGACTGTATCTTAATATAAACATGTGTATTAATACTAGGATTAGTAATGGTGGCATGACTAGAAGCTAGAATAGAGGTAGAAATAAGAAATAAGGGGAATATTAGCACACATATTTTTTAATATAATAGAATAAAAGCAATAACTAGATGGAAGGATTAGAGGTTGAAATATGGCATTACTATGTAAGCTGAAATAATATTGTAATTGGCATTAAGATGGAACATTGAAATTTTGAATAACTACTTTAAAACAAACACGTATATTAATACTAGGATTACATGAGTTTGACTAATGTAATAAATATTATTAATATTATTGCCACTTGTATCAAAATGAATGATATCCAGATGCCACACTGTTCATGTATTGATGTTGATGTATATTTAAAAAATTAAAATTAAAAAAAATGGGGGGGGGAGATTGAACTCTTGGTAGGGAAGCCTTCTGCCAACAGTTGATGCTATGCAGGGGTGGGCTTCAAAAATTTTAGCAACGGGTTCTCTGCCCGGTTGCTGGGTGGGCGTAGCCATAGTGGGCATGGCCTAGTCAGCCCCCTGCACCACAGTGTGGGGAATGTTTTTGCCCTCCCCGGGCTCCGGAGGCTTTCCTCGAGCCTCCGGGAGGGCAAAAACGGCCTCTAGGAATGGGATTTGGCAGTTCACCAAACTGCTCAGAATCTTCACTACGGGTCCGCCCGAACCTGAGCAAACCCATAGCAGCCCACCCCTGATGAGGTCTGGTTGCTAGGGCATTTCCCCCCCTTTTTTATTATTAAGTAGATAGCATTCTACAGGGTGCTATAAATGTTCACTCAGCCAGACACTTACCAGCTGTCCAAATGATCTTAAGGAAGGAATCTTTCTCTTGCTCAATTTTCTTATTGATAAATCTGGCTGTGCTTTAGATGTTTTCATGATGAACTCCTTGGGATTTCCCGCAAGAATGAAAGATGGCATATAAATTAACGTTCACATTTAAAATAATACAGTAAATATCCTTGGGTATGGCACTCAGATTTTGCCCACAATTCCCATGACCTCTAGAGATAGCATGCATTGAATTTTCTCTGAAACGTTGATAGCTGAGAAGACTCCACAGCAGCCTTCAACAGCCTGCTATTTTCCAGAAATTTTAGACCAAATCCTTTCAATCCAACCAGTTATGGTGGATTGGATCAATGGGAATATTGCTTCAAAATCTCTCAAAGAAAACACTTTGGGGAAGACTCCTCCAGCTAACCTCTTGCTGAGACTTCTATTATTTCTCTGAGCCGTTCTTAAAGGGACCGCAACTTTAAGGCCTAGAGTGACAGGCAGTTTCCCTTACCGTGTATATATTCAATTTCAAGCAGACGCCATAATCAGTGGCTTATGTTTGCTTCCAGCTCTAAGGTTCTACAATTCTATAATCCCATCCAATCTATGCTAAGCATATTTGTATGAAAATGCCATCCTTCTTGTTCAAACACCTGGAAAGGACGATAAAAGCTTTCGGCAGTAATAAAGCAAAGTATTTTCTGCATACTTTCCTTGAGTTGACGTACGAGTCTATTCTCTGTTCCTACGACCTGCATCTAATTCAAAAGGAAGGGGCAAGGAGAGGCATTCTTTTCAAAGACACCGAAAGGGGAGGAAAAAAAAAAAGGGTGTGCTCTGTTATCTGGCATAATTCGTCTCAAATGTTGTTTTCCTCCCAGGTGAACGAAGAGGAATGAAGGACGCATTCTGGGCTCCAGTCCAGAGCACATTTAAGTTCTAAGCATGTCCGTTGAAGCTCATTCTTTTGGAGTCGATTGTTTGATCCCATCAGATTTTTACAGAACCGTTTTTGCCATTAAGCGCTCAAAAGGTGTTGGGCTCGATAATCTCTTGAATAATGTAGGCTTCCTTTCTGCTTTCCTGTGTTGCTTATAATATATTCATAGTAATGGAAGCTTTTATCTCCTTTCTCAGCAGTGGTCTATGCTGATGAGATATTCTCTACTGCTAACCCCAGGATAGTCCACTCCCCTGTTCCCCAGGAACACTTTTAAATCATGAACATCATGGCTGTGTTTACAAAACATGCTGAACCTGGTATAGAATTAACTCATTGTATGAAGTCACACGGTACCTGGTAGTACAAAAGCTATGTCTGGTCACACCTAGCAGGATTTAGCAAAGCAATTGTTTAATGTTTAGATAGGTGCAAACAGGGAAAAAAGCCAGACACTAAAAACCAGTCATTATTTTAAGATTTAGAAGAATAGAATAGAATAGAATAGAATAGAAGTTGGAAGGGAGCTTGGAGGTCTTCTAGTCCAACCCTCTGCTTAGTATAGGTGGTACCTTGCTCAACAGTAGTAACTGTGAGAGGGATCTTGGAGTCCTAGTGGACAATCGTTTAAATATGAGCCAGCAGTGTTCTGCAGCTGCCAAAAAAGCCAACACAGTTCTAGGCTGCATTAACAGAGGGAAAGATGACCAAGTATCCCTTCAGACTTGATTCCTTGTCTTGGTGTACATGAGCCCCAATAGACAGTTATAACGTTGGAAAGCTTCAGATTTCTTGTATTCTACAGATTAATTATTAAGCACATGCAGTATATTTATTTCTTGCCCAATGCTCAATGAAAGCATTATTTTCCGGTATAAATGGAAGGGGTATCTTATAAATTAATTTATCCTTTTAAGGGCTGCGATACCACAAAATTGGAGAACACAGATCCGTGTTGCAAAAATGCAGACAACCACCAGATGGCAATGTTTTTTTTTTCCTATATCTTTGCTACCATCTCAAGGTTTTCTGAGTTTGTGCAGTCTTGAGTTGGTAGTCCTATCACAGAGTATTCAGAAAACTATGTAAAACTATGTAAAGATCGTGGGTTCCAGCCCAACATTGGGCGCCATACAAACTACCTTCCAGGCATTTTCTTCATTAGGGTTTACATTCTTTCCCCCTTTTCCAACATTTGCTGTGCTTTCTATTTGGGTTTTGTTAATGATTTACTCTATAGAATTAAATAAAAATAAAAATAAAGGTGTTCAGTGTTTACATGACACGCCAAACCATACCAGTCTGGAACATACAATCAAAATGTGATTTGGATGGGCCATCTTAATCACAATTTGCCACATGCTTACTAACCTCAGTTTGGTTGTCAGATGGATTTGAATGCGAGTGAATATGAAATTAAGTTTCCTTCCTGTCTTCTGGCTAGAGAGATGGAAGTCCAGAACAACCCCCAAAGTGGGGATGCTCTCGTTTCAACATCTTCTTCTCTTTTATCTCCTCACTTGTGCAAGCATGCCTGGGGTGGGATGCTAAAAGGACCTCCCTCACCTCTATTGCTATGCCTTTAAACAATCATCTGCTATCAAAGTGCTCACTAATGACTGTAAAAAGAAGCAGCGGGCAACTAATCACAGGTGGCATTGGGTGTGAAGTGGGGGAGCTTTATAACCAATCTTTAGAATAATGGGTCTGTTCAAGGCATTTTGAGAAGAGCTCTTTTGTCTGGCTAGCCATGCGCCTGCCGAGCTAAAAGGACTCTTTTGCTCAATTTGTCTAAAAGCAGGCTGGTTTGTCTCACAGCCGCAGGAGGGTTGCACCTCATGTTGGCTTAACTCCTTCCAGCCCAACTGGGCTTACAAATCTTCCAAGCTTGGCTTTGTGTGCTTGCAACCCTAGAAGACAGAGGAAGGAAACCAAGCTGAGCTTTGGAACATCCTGACATGAAAGGTTGGGATGCCTTCCTGTTTAGACTAGACAGCTTTGGAGGAGGGAACAAAATCTTCCTGTCTCTGATTTATTCTTTGGCTTGGCCTTCAGGCCTGAGATAGGGTTCCTCTCCAAAATCCTTGGCTCTGGCATTGTCCTTTGCGGTGATTTGCTGCCCCATCTCTTTGCTAGAACATCTTGGATAGCTGCTTTTACAGAAAGAAAGATTTATCCCCAGGCTATTCTCTTGTCTTTTAGTTAATAGGAAATTTCTAGCCTGAAGCACTATTCCAGCTTGCAAGGCTAATATAGACTCTCTCTAAAGCCAGGGGTGGGCTGCTATGGGTTCTAATGCGTTCGGGCAAACCCATAGCGAAGGTTCGGCATGGTTTGGTGAACTGCAAAATCCCACTCCTGCTGGCTCTGCCCACCCCGCCTCGCCCCCTCCTAGGACTCCCCACGTGGCCCATTTTGGATCCCAGGTAAGTATAGGGCCCTCATAGAGGCTCGGGGAGGGTGAAAAACGGGCTCCAGGAGGCTGGAAATGGGCTCTTTTCTGGCCTCCAGAGGGCCTCCAGAGCCTGGGAAGGATGTTTTCGCTCTCCCAGAAGCTCAAGGAAAACCTCCAGAGCCTGGGGAAGGTGAAAAATGGGCCTCCCGGAAGTTCGGGAAGGCCGGAAACAGGCCCATTTCCAGCCTCCAGAGAGCCTCCAGACAGCCTCTGGAGCCCAGGGAGAGCAAAAACACCCCCCACTGCCATGGTGCAGAAGGCCAACTAGGCCATGCCCACCATGGCCGCGCCTACCCAGCAACCGGGCAGAGAACCTTTTGCTAAAATTTTGAAGCCCACCCCCATCTAAAGCCCTACTTCTCTTCCCCATAGCCTATTCTCCTGGGTGGTGCATGCATAATAACAATAACAACAACAAAAAATAGTAACCATGCCAACATCTCCTTTGTAAGTTCTAAGTCTTTTCCTCCTCTGTGCTAGAGTCCTCTGTGTTCTCATCTTATTCTCAGCAGAATGCTTGAGAAATTTCTTCAAAATTGTTTTGTTGGTGTTTCTGAACTGACACTTTCTTGGAAATGGTGTTCCTCCTGATGTTTCTTTTGTCTTTACTTGCTCATTTATTCATCTATTATCACATTCTACCTCTCCTTGACCATTTATAGGTTTTTGTTGTTGTTGTTAGTCGCGAAGTCATATCCAACCCATCGCGACCCCATGGACAACGTTCCTCCAGGCCTTCCTGTCCTCTACCATCCCCCAGAGTCCATTGAAGCTCACACCAACTACTTCAATGACTCCATCCAACCACTTCCTTCTCTAGCGTCTCCTTCTTCGTTTGTCCTCAATCATTCCCAGCATTAGGCTCTTCTCCAGTGAGTCCTTCCTTCTCATTAAGTGGCCAAAGTAGAAGGTTTTAGGTAGGGGCAATGACAATGTGTAACACAGTTTACATATTTACATCATGTATCCTGACACAAGTACATAATCATGTAGCACAGACTTGGAATACTGCATCCGGTAGTCACTATGATACAAAATGGAAGTTGAGACTCTAGAAAGAAAGCAGACAGGAGCAACAAAGATGATAAAGGTTTTGGAGACTAGGTACGTCTAGTCTAATGAAGCAAGGACTAGGAGTGATATGACAGCAGTCTTCCATATTTGAGGAGCTGTCACAGAGAAGAGGGGGTACACCTATTGTCCAAGGCACCTGAAGGCAGGACAAGAAACAATGGATGGAAACTAATTAAAAAGAGATCCTGCCTAGAAGTAAGGAGAACTTTCCTGACAGAATGAACAATTAATCAGAGAAACAGCTTGCTTCCCCCTGAAGTTGTGGGTGTTCCATCACCAGAGGTTATCAAGAAGAGACTGGACAACCATTTGTCTGGAATGGTACTGGGTCTCCTGCTTGAGCAGGGGGTTGGACTAGAAGACCTTCATGGTCCCTTCCAACTCTGTTATTCTGTGTCATTTGTAGGATTACATCATTGTATGAACATCTTAGCAATTTGCTGCAAATGCTGCTATATTTTTCCTCCAGGCACTCAACAGCAGAGTACTTCCCTTGCACTTTTCCCATTACAGCATCCATGTGAAGTTTATTGGACTTAGAAATTATTTCCCAAAATCACACAATACATTTTTTTGTGACCGGGAGAGAGAATCTGGGTTTCTTTGTCCTAATCCACCGGTTCTCACTTTTCCCACATGAGATTTCCTGTTGGGATTTAGTCGAAGTGGAAGAAACCAAGGAGGCTATAAATCCCTGCATAATCACTGCAAAATGAATGGCAGGACCTCCATTCATTCCCATATACCTACTTTTGTACAAGGGCATGTCAAATTTTTCAGCTTTCAATTTCCAAACATTAGGGTTGCTCAAAGGTTGTGACATGCCTTGGGGATTGTACAGATATTTTGGTTACTTTAATATAATTTAGATGTGCTTGGTAAATAAGTACATAAATATCATATCTTTTTAACATTTTGTTTGTTTCATTTAGCTTTGAGGTGGCCGGCGGTGTGTGTGTAAATTTTACCATGCATATTGCTGGTCACCTCAGAGCTAAGTAAATGAAAGAACATAACATTACATTCTTGAGTGAAATTCTCTTTCTGTATAGAAGGGATTTTAAAAGCAAACTCTTCTAATTTCATTGTGAGGGGGCTTCCCTTCTTTAAGTCCACAAATAATAATGAATTCCCATACTCAGCAGAGGATTGAATTAGATTATTGCTAAAGTCCTTCCTAGTCCTTCTGTTCTAAGATTCAATGATACAATCCAGCTCAAAATGACTGAAGGTGGACTGAGGACGGTCCACAGGTTGCATTCAATTTCCCATCCCTGTTTATAGGATGATTTCCAACCCACCTGTCATGGAGACCATTGTTCGAGGATAATCTACCTAATGGCAGAATAGGGGTACCTAAGTTTGCCCATGTAATACCTCTGTTGTACAAGCTTCACTGGCTTTCTATTTCCACCCGGGTGCAATTCAAGGTGTCGGTCATCATCTTTAAAGTCTTATATGGCACTGGGCCAGGTTATCTGAACCTTGGTGGCGCAATGGTTAGAATGCAGTATTGCACGCTAACTCTGCCCACTGCCAGGAGTTTGATCTTGACCTGCTCAAGGTTGATTCAGCCTTCCATTCTTCTGAAGTCAGTAAATGAGGTTCCCAGATTGTTGGGGTCAATATGCTGACTCTGTAAACTGCTTAAAGAGGGCTGCAAAGCATTATGAAGCGATATGTAAGTCTAAGTGCTATTGCTATTGCTATCATCTGTGAGACCACCTTTCTATCCCAGATACATATAAACATCTATCTATCCCACCAGGTCAGATCGAGTGGGCAAGCTCCTAGTCTCTTCCTCTGAATATTGCCCATCTGGTAGGAGCTAGGAGGTGGTCCTTTTCCATGCCTTTCCCCTGCCCTACAGAACATTCTGGCTCCTGAGGTTTGCCAGGCCTCTATCCTTCTCTATCCTTCCACAAAGCTTTGAAGACCTGGCTTTCTCCCAAAACACAGGAAGGAGACTAGATAATTGTACATTAGAACCATTTTGGCACCAGTTCTTGCTTTAATGTTTTAGTTGGTTGCGTTTTAGAGTGTCGGGTGCAAGAAACCAGGAGCCAGGATAGAGTTTGAAAGTACTACAAGTTTATTTCATGCTACCTAAATGCAAGAATCTGATCTACTAATGGTCAAGGCAAATTGGTTCTACATAGGAGTCAATAGAATTCATGGAGGGATGCACTTAGGTCTCTTGTGGGAGCATAGTGACTCCCAACTGATGACACATTTGACCCTGCCCTCAGGATCAGCCTGGTCATCTCCTACAATAGTTTTCACATGAGTTTATATGTCTTTTAATTTTTGATTGGGAGCCACCCAGATTTGGTTGAAAGAGGGGTGGCTCTACATACAGCATTCAATCAACTTTCCCAAAGGTGCAATTGATTGAATGCTCTGAAGCTGAAGAAGCTTCTTGGATGTGAAGGGAAACATCTTCAAAGAAAAACCAGAAAGTCCAGTTGCCTCTACAAAAAGCACCTTTGGGACAACCATGACCTGGATGACTGAGAATCTCCATAGACATTTAATCACCTGTCATTCCATGGTCATCTGCTAACCAAGCCCTTCTGTTGTAAACATAGCCACTGAATGAAGTCAACTTTGAAAACAAGTTGCGCTAAAACAGATCCAAACTTTTAAACAATAGGAACTGGGACAATCCTAGAGAGATGCCAAAAGTTATATTCATAATATTTTGCTAGGTCAGCTGCCTTCTCAAGAGTTAAAGCTCAATAATCTGTCACTACTTGGACCTCTGCTTTCTGCTTCCCTTTCTCCTACCCCCCAAGTCTCTATTCATCTTCCAGGAACTGAATTTTTCATGCAGTAATTAAAAATTGTAGGTCAAGTCTCTCATGGCCCTGTTTTCTGTTAATATGAGAGAGCAACGATCAGATTCGCTTACCCAGCTCTTCGCTGTTCTGAGATTTAAAGGATGAAGGGTGACATTTTCCCCATTTTGTAAATTAATGCCATTGATCTGCCTAACAAGAACAAAGTTAGGCTTCAAAATACCAAATGATAAAGAGATTAAGACCTGGAATGGCTTTTCAAGGCACCTCGATTGTAAGACTTGATGCAGAGTATTGAACTTTCAATTAGAATTTCTAATAGGCTATTGACTTAAATGGATAAAATGTTGCAAGCTATTACTTTCAGAATGACAAAAAATGTTTCTTACATCCTAGGATATTGTTTTATGAAACAAATCATATTCTTCAAGCAAAGAAAAAACAGAGTTCATGACAATAAATGCTGATATCCCTTTAAGGCATGTTTCTTCTTTATTTGCTTTCCTCAATATGCTAAACCTGAAACTCAATTAATAATAGATGTTGAGATGGATTTCAACCATGTATGTCTGGTGGCACAATAGAACTAAAATCACATCGGTCATGGCTTCATCACACATATGATGCAAATTATGTGATTTGCACCATCAAATGATAAATTACATAATTCACATCACTTCCATTAGGATTTCTTGATCCACACTCTAGAATTGTTTTCATGATTGAGGCACACATTCACTAATCAAATCAATCATGGTTTGTACTGGATGCCCATGAATCCAACATGGTATCTCTTTACTTATATTATGGTTGGATTCCCATCATTGATGAATGACAACCTACTCAACTCTGTTAGGTTCTGCAAATCCAGTTCTTGAAATAGTGATAGTATGTCAGTGTGGGCACAGTTTTACAACTTAGAACAAGCATCAACTTGATGGGTCAGTCCAAAGGCCTATTTAGTTCATCATTTTTGTCATCGAGTCTTTAACCTCAAAGATTTCTGTCTCCTATTTCCTTAAATGTGAATAAATATTTATCAGTGTGTTTAAGACGAGGAGCATTATGAACAGATAATTGTATATTTAAGATGTGGCCATTTCATGACCTGCAAACTTGAAGGAAAAAAATGAGGCAATGTGCTTTTCTTGTGTGTCTACAACCCCCTAAATTCTTACTGTGCCTGGAATGGATCTTTGGTCTCCTTAAGTGCTGAACATCTGGTCACTTTTGAGAGTAATTTATGCTTGTGGAGCTATACTTCAGTAGAGTGCCTTTAAGACACAAGGTCATTAATTGGGAGTGAGTTTGGAAGAAGACATGTGTATTCATTCATAACAAATGAGAAATAAACTTAATGAGTCTGTAAAGCAGGCAGTTGTATTACAGTCATTACAAAAAACAGAAGATCTCTATTTCAATGTCATACACTCTAAACTGAGCCAGTGGAACTGAGTCAATAAAGATATGTGTGTGTGTGTGTATTTGTGTGTGTGTGTGTGTGATGTTTTAATATCTGTCATCAGCTCTTTATGAACGTCTGTACAAATCAGAAGGCTTGAAGTTAGAAGGAAAACTGTTGGGATGTTTGTAACAGAACTGGAAGTCTGAATGGGAGATGATTTAAGCCAGGTTAGGGGAATGTACTTTTTTTGAACCTCTATTATTTTAATTAACTTGTGGAAGGCTACCAAATGGGTAGAGTCCAAACAATGTAGGCAGGGTGAGAAAATATATAAGCATCCCACTAAAACTAAGATGAAATCCATGTATGACTCTTGGACCACAAGTGGTTGGATAAATGATCAAATATTTTCAATATTGTCATTAAAAGTAAGGATGGTGGAAAGGGCTTAGCCAGATCACCCACCTGCATGTTCTATTGATTATCTGCTATGAAATCATTCCTAGTGCCACATAGACAGATTTTCTCCACGGTGACTTATATGTGGGAGATGACCAGGCAAAATCTGAGGGAGGGGTCAAAGATATCATCAGTCCTGCATTGCTTCGCGCACACTAGCAATCTAAGCCCAGTCCATCTGGAATTCTGGTTGACTCTTATCTACCATCAATTTGCTTGGATTATTAGTAGTTCAGATTCTTTTAGAGAGCTTAAGCTTGCAATAAATCTTTATACCCATTTTAACGGCCTGGATCTTCTGATTTATCTGGCGTTTGACACTATCCCTAACCTGTTCCTTCAAGACTCCTAATACAGGTAGTCCTCAAATTATGACCACAATTGAGACCAAAATTTCTGTTATTAAGTGAGACATTTTTAAAGTGACTTTTGCCCCATTTTACAAACTTTCTTGCCATAGTTGTTAAGTGAATCACTGCATTTAGTAAGTTAGTAACCCAGTTGTAAAGTGAATCTGACTTTCCCATTGACTTTGTTTGTCAGAAGGTCACCAAAGGGGATCACCTGACCTTGGGACACACACCAACGGTCATAAATGTGAACCAGTAGCCAAGCATGTGAATTTTGATCACATGATCATGGGAATGCTGCAAAGATCGTAACTGTGAAAAACGGACATAAGTCACATTTTTTCAGTACCGTTGTAACTTTGAACGATCACTAAACGAACTGTTACATGTTGAGGACTGCCTGTAGTACATTCATTTCCACTACAACTAAGTCCATTCACTTTGCTGCTGGTCATCTTCTTCTTCTCTTTCCTTCCACCTTCTCCAATATTAGAGTCTTTCCCAAAGAGCTGGATTTCAGCACAATGTATCAAAGTAGAATAGTTTGATCCTTGTCATTTGTGCCTTGCGTAAGAACACTGGATTGGTTTGTTCAATGATCCATTAGTTTGTTTTCTTAGTTGCTCTTGGTGTTCCCAAAAGTCTTCTCCAACACCAACGATGAAGAACATTGAATCTCTTCCTATTCTACTTCTTCTGGAATGTTATTAAGGTGGCACACTTCTGAGTCTTATCTAGAGCAATCTAACTCCAGCACCCTTTATCTCTAATTTGGACATGCTTCTACAACCTTTCTAGATAATGGCTATTGTTTACTATCATGAGAAATCAATTATTTCCAGAATCTGATGCAAACCCCACCCACCC